>PVHY01002558.1:0-124310 GCA_004024945.1 Uropsilus gracilis
CTAAGGCTCTCCAAAACAAGCCCTTTCACTGGTATAAGAGAGAGAGTCCCCTTAGATTGAGAAGCAAGTAAACTTAAGCATGCTGTCAGGCTCTGAGCCAAGTAAAGTACAAAGTATGACAATTAATTGGATTACTACCAAAATACCTCTTACTGTTACTGTAATTCAGAATATCCCAAACTGAAGTTTTCAAAAATTGTTATTGCTTAATTTGAATGTTTCGAAGGGTACACAGCAAGGCTCTGTGTTTACATTGCTACATTTTGGCATTGCAGACAAGCAGAGGGACTGATACTTAGTGAAGCCCTAGCTTGTGTTGGGGATTCATCTGTATAACAAACCAGGAGGTAATCATCATGTCTCAAACTTACTGAGGAAGAAAATGCAGATCACACAGTCTGCTTATATCCCCAAACTGTGGGTATCTTATTACCTGACATACCTTTGAAGGGGTCAGGGGATTATTTTGCTAATAAGAGAGCTTTGATCTCTCTGTTAAGGAGTTTTGATCCAGCAAGAGAAAGAAGACACACTAGTATCACAAGGCTTGTACTTCTTTACTGGGGAATAAGAAAGCATTAAATGTAAATACAGTGGACATTTTGGGGAAACTATTAACCTGGGGTGGGCTATCACAAAAAAAAAAATGTTCCTGTGGAGCTAAAGATTAAAAAGAATTTGAAGGCCAGGGGAATTTGATCGGTCATAAAAATACCATTCCAGGTGGGGAATATGCTCCATCCATTACAGCAACTCTTGATGATTGACACCTATGATGGTACAGGACCAGTGGGTAGATCACAAAAGTGTCCCAAAGTGAATGCCTTTGGGACACTGGTTGGTTAAACTGGTTGGGGGTTTAGAGGGCATCAGTTTTGTATCCTTAAACAAGTGTCAGTCTTAAGGACTATCAGGATGAACATGAAGAATTGTGCTGATTGGAACTGAGAATGAGAATGTTGGAAATTTGATGAGGCCAATTTGGAGACCATTGAAGTCATCTAACCTTGGGCTGATAAAGGTGAGATTTGGTTGTTAACATAGATAACAGACAAAAAGATAGATTCAAAAAGTGAATGATGAATTTTACTGGCTGGCTCGAAAGAGAAAGACTGGTCACCTATACAGAGGTACTACCACACAGACCATACACATATATGCAAAAAATTAGTTTTACCAAAATTGTTATCTTTATCTGTTAACTTAAGATCCACATCAATGGAATTAAAGTTCAGAAAAAAGTACAAAAAGTTGATTGGAAATTATAAACAAGTTCATCTTCTTGTATAACTACTTGATTTTATTAGCACTTGTATAAAGCATTAGAAGTCAGAGTTGTCCAAATTCATTAGGAGTATCTGGTCACTTTACTAAATAAAAATGGAAAATAAACTCTTGTAGAAGAAGCATTTATACTATACTGAATAAAAATAACATGAAGTTTTTGTTGATCTTCAATTGAATAAAAATAAGATGTAAAAATGAATTGTTCTTTAAAGTTAAAAAAGTATACCAAATTCTTTCTTTGTGTCTTTTGAATATTTTGTTTGGAATTTAGTCATATTGGATTAAATATCATTGAATTTTGATTTCAGGGAATTTAATGTTTGTTTTCGACCCCCCAGTAATGATATTTTAGATAAATGCGAAATTGTCTACCCATTAATAAAATATTTTAAAATGTTTGGAAATATTTTTAAAAAACATTATAATCAAGGGGTACCTATATTTAACTATATTTAATTTTGTGAAATGCAGATTCGAACTCCTTATATTTTGGTGTAGAATTTTTTAATTTGAACTTACTTTGATAACAATCTGTATTTCAAGTCATATTCTTTGTGATGTTTAATTTTAAAACCAAAACTTATTGTAGCTTAATTTTCATTAATTGTTTAGTATTTTATTTTTTTCTGTATTTTTATAACAAAAAGACATTTGTAAATTATACAGGAATTATAATCTTTTAAACTTTTTGGAAGCTTTGTGTAAATTTTTGTTTGATTTGTTTTGGACTGCAAACAACCCAAAATAGAGTCCATTGTTTGTATATAAAAAAGAAACACTAATCATGTCATATTTCTGTATCATATCCTGATTTATCCTTCCATTTTAACTCTGGAAGTAGCCACTTTTTTGTTTTCCTGAACTCAAAGCAGAATTCAGAATGCTCAGAACAATATGAGACAAACATTGCGATAGGAAAAAAAGTTCTTGTCTAATTCCTTTTCATATATCAGTTCTATTTTTAAAAAATGAAGTGCTGAAAAAGTAAATAATAATGATGTGAATGATTTCTTTATTTAGAAAATCAACTGTCAATTAACTAATGAATATTCTTTTTAATCAGTGTTAATTGACAAATTTCCTGCACTTACAAAATTGGTGCTTGCATAATGGGTTCATTTCACTGTAACTGATTTCCCTTTTATGCTTTGGTAATCCTGTCGGGTCTAGTTCTGTACTAGCCCCTGAATTCCCTAGTCCGGAGCTAGATGGAGCTATGAGATCTGTTGTAAACGTGCGCCAGGCCCGTGACTCTTCTTCAGGTCTGCTTTTGATAATTAGTACCCACTTTCCACTTGAAAGTCTTCTTGCCCCTTTACTCTTCAAGAGAGTGTGAAAGAGGATGTCTGGGTTTCTAAAACACTATCATGAAAGTGGATGGCTGACCCTCAGTTCTCCTATGTTTCTGTTTTAAAAGAATACTCACCTTTTGAAACAGAAAATAAAGATATAAACTCCCCAAACCAAATCCAAAAGAAAAACATACAACCTACAGTAACACCTGAAAAATGAATGGAATGTTTTCTCATTAGAAATGCATTTTGTTTCCTTTTGCCAAAGGGTGTACAAATCTCTCAGAAATCTGCAAAATATATCAAATAATGAAAAAGCGATATTTGGTAACCATTGCAGGACTTAACCTGCTAATTACAGATGCATATTTAATACATATAATTATCTGCTTCATGTACATAATTTTTGTACATGTAACTGTATAAGCATGTGGAAAATATTGCCTAAAATAAAATTAAAAGTTTGGTTTAACATGTTTTGTGTAGAACGCAGAGGTAAATGACTTTCAAAGTTTCCTGTGTTTCTTTCTGCTTTAGAAAATCTTGCTGATGAATTTTGTCTATGCCTCCATAACAAGTAGAGATTCTGATTTTTGCTTGTTTGCTTGGTTGGTTGTTTTGTTTCTTCCCCATCTCTCTGTTGGGTGAGGTATGCAGTTGTCTTATCTTACTGTTCAGTGTGTTTAAGTTCTGAGAAATGGATTTACTGTTCCATATCTGTTAGGAGATAGTTGTTAAAGGTTATCTGTTTACTTGAAAAAACTAATTAAAATAAATTCTTCTATGTGATCCTCTTATTGGATCAGCTTTGTTTTGTGCTATTCAGATATTTAGATAATTGTGCAGATCATTTTCATTTACCTAGTTTGGTAAATAAATACTCAAACTAAAAAGTATAAAAGTATAAAAGTAAATACTCAAACTCTGGTCTCCTGGTTTGTGTTTTTTTTTGACTTTTTTTTAAAAATTCATTTGCAGACTTTAACCTAAGTTTCATTAGGAATTTAAGGGGTCATTTTTGGTTTGGCTTGAGTAAGTGCTTCACTCTAAAAATATTTTTCTACTTATCAGATTAATGAAGGCTAGACTAGTGACACATATTTTAAAAAATATAATAACTATTAAAAAACAGATTATAAGTATTAATGGTCAGCAGATAGAGTTCTTACATTTGAAAGATCTGAGTAGCTAAAATATACTTATGACTATACACTAAAACTTTTATAGTTAGAGGTCGGATCTTACTGAGGATATATTTTGAGGAGCCTTCATTATCCACCTCTCCCCCTAATAAAGGCTTGGCGCCAATTCAGTCCTCACAGTAGTGATATATGTTATGTATGGTATAGACCAGTTTTCACAGGTTAACAACCAAGAGCTCAGAACAGAATCCAAGTCCTTAGGTTAAGCCTATGCAATTTAGTGAAATGGGAGGTATAGACTTAGTTGTCTGAATTTGTCTAGCTATTCAGCATTCATTTGTCCAAGCACTTTCTTAAGTATCTGTTTTCTGGCAGAGACTTTTTAAGTTGCTGAACATTTAATGGTAAATGACACTGATGAGGTCTGTGCATTTATGGAATCCAGATTATTGGCAAGGAGACAGTCAACAAACAAGTTGTAAAAATAATAAAAAAAAACCCTATAAAATTATAATGTGGTAATAAAGTACAAATATAGGATGATGTGTGAGAGAGTAATTAAAAACAACATTGGGTAGGTCAGTCAGGGAATGTCTGCAGACATGAATTCACATTAGGATTCTAGAAGCAAACAGAGAAGATAGTAGGCAGCTGGCAGAGAGATGAAATAGGCTAATAGCAAAGAAGTAAATTAGACAGGAATAAAGGAAATATAGTGAAGTGTGTAGGAGCTCTTGTTATATGGACAATAAATAGGCCCTTATAATGCAGACACCTCTCAGGATAGGTCTGTATTATAGCAAAGTAGTCTATTGATGCTTACAACAATTAGAATGCATTATACAGAAAAGAGAGGAACACACATTTATAAGTAAGCACTTATAAATAATTTTGGAGAAGATAATAAATTTAAAGCAACTTGTTGCTTGTGATTAGTAGAAAATTCATTCAAGAGAATGAGATTGCACTATGGAAGATGACAGAGAAGGGAGACCTAAATGAAACATTTGTATTCCCAGTTTTCAAAAGGCTTCTCTAGGGATATCTGAAGTGGAGTAATATTTTTTTGTTGTTGTTTTAAGTTGAGATATGCCAACAAAATAACAGATTTAAATAAGCTAGAGGTTTATCAAATGTGAGCTTACTTGTGTGACTGCCATTCAAAGATGGAGAACTTTCCCATCACTCCAGTGAATTGTCATATAATTCTCTCCACTTAGTCTAGTCAGCCTCCTCTCCAACTCCAGAGACAAACACTGCTTTAATTCATATCATCCTAGCTTAGTCCTAGAATTTCACATAAATAGAATAATAGTTTGCATTCTGTTCTTTGGGGCTTAGATTCTATCATTCAAAGTAGTGTTTGAGAAATATGTCTTTGAATTTCTTATGCATTTGTGCTATCCTTTTTTATTGCAGAATTATACGTCATTATATGAATAAACTATGGTCAATTACTACTACTCCTCCATACTTAACCTGGTTGTCATGAACATATATTTTGTTTTTAATTTACATTTTTATCATGACTAATGATATTTGATATTTTTGTGATCTGAAAGGTGAAGATATATTTTAACACTTTTACTGAGATATTACTTATGTACCATATAGTCACCCTATTTAGAGTGTGTAATTCATTAGTGTTAATATGTTAACAGAATTGTACAACAACCACCATAATCTAATTTTGGAATACTTACATTACTTCAAAAAGAAATCTTGTACCCATATGCAGTCACTTCTCATTCCCAACCTTTATATTTTAAAATGTGTTTTATATTGTTATATATTCCTTATTGCAGTCTAATGAATAGTTCAAAGACTTTGTCTTCCACAGTGAGCATGAGATGGCACATATTTTTGTATATGCCATCTTTTCAAATTTCATAAGGACAACTGTGGAAATGTAGATAAAGTACTCTTAACCTTGACTATACATTCAGGTCACCTAAAGATTTTGCTAAAATGTAAATTCTGATTGGGTAGGGTAAAATAGGATTGAGATTCTGGGTTTTTAACATGTGCTGTCAAGATACTCATCAGATCACTGGGCCTATAATGAGCAGCAGAATTAGAGATTGGGACTGGCACGGTTTTAAAAGAGAGACAGTCTAGTGACGTGGTGACATGTGTCTGATGATTTATAGGCAGATGTAGTTCTTATTCCTTTTTGAGTTTTTATAAAATTTATCAGTTTGTAAATAAGTAAAACGGAAATGGATTTTATGAATATTGAAGGTAGGATTTTGAGGGTTCAAAAGAATCTTAGTACATGTCATTTCTTTCTTGATAGCTCACAAAGAACAATACTGAAGAATAAAGGAAAAGTAGTCATTCAGAAGAATTCTTTTAAGGCCCCAGTGAAGAAAAGTTGATTAGGAATAGGATTTCATTCAAACCCTTTGCAGGAACTTTCCATAATGGCTGAAGCCACTTCTTTACTGGCCTTTCCCAGATCTCTGAGAGAATCTGGGGTGAAGCAGAAATGCCACTTGGGCTTGGAGACAGGAGCTATTGACATGGACCTTTGCAAAAGAGCAATGTTCATCCCTGCCTCTTGAATTCAGTTAATTATCAATTGACCAGTAAAAAATAAATTAACAAAAAAATGAAAGTATATATGCTGTGCTCAATAATTGCCTCAGAAACATTGGGGTATTTCATCTCATTAAGTACAACTATCCAAGGACTCATTTCGAGCTTCCATTGAGTCAGTGCAATGTAAAGCTATGCATTGTGACCTCTAGTTTAAATACAAGTTTCTTGTAAAACACACTTCTGTACAACAAACCAACTTTTTTCACTGTTCTTTATATAATTGGAGATGTGTTTATATAGTTAAATTGTTGAGTTGAGCTAAAAGATTTTGACTTTTCCCCCAAAACTGGGCAAGTGGCAGACATCCCATGCTTCTCTTGGCCTTGCACACTCATCGACTTACCAGATAAAACACAAGAGAGGCTCTAAATCTTGACTGTCTTTGTTTGTTTTTAGTTATTTTGACAAGTGCAACTCTGTCTCTATTCTGGGAGTTGCTCCATCACATTCTGATTGATTCCTCTTTCCAGGCATGACGATCTCTAGGCACTCATCCTTTTGCTTCCACAGTGTGGTTTTCCATCATGTCCAATTCTAACTAAATTTAAATTGTATTAAGGGATTAAATTTTTTGACAGTAGAGACTACGGCCTTACATTGTCTGAATTCTTGACTGAAATGCCCTTAATTTGAATATATGGTTATGTAATAAAAGCTCATTACTATATAAAATTTGTATAGTGAGTTCATTTAAAGTGGAGTATATGATTGTCACTGTAGCAAGTAATCCTGCCAAGGATGTTAGTAGTCTAAGCTCACTGTATGATGATTTTCTGAAAAACATTAGTAATTTGTTCAAATAGTGGCAGGGGGAGGAGGAAATTAAAATTTATTTAGTCCTGCAATAATTGCATAAGTTTGAAGACATGAAAACAATGTGTTTTTATTCATGTCTAGCCAAATACCATGTCTGCTTGGAAATATTAGTTAGGTGCCCTACATTGTTGTTTTGTTCATTTCAGAGAATAATCCCGGCTAAAGCAATTTAACTGTGACTGTGTGTTCTTAGGACTGAGTAACTTCCTCAGACTGAACATATTAAATTAGTTTCAATTTCCTGCCAAAATTTATAGACAGGTTGTAAATGAAAAAGCTGCCTCTGCTCTTCATTATCACCATGTATTATAGTTTTTTAAATAAAAATGTTATTTACTTGCACCTACTGTTAGATATTAAACTACAGAGGCATCCATCAACAGTTTTGTTGGCACTGTAAAGAAAAAAATGTCAAGTAACAGCACACCTGGCTTTAGTGTTATAGAATAGAGTTAGTGTTGCAAGGTGACTTTGATATGTCAGAAAAGCTAATTATGTCGCATCAAAGGACTGAAGAAATTGCCTTTTTTAATGAAAAGTATTTTATAGGAGGTGACAATGATTTTTGACAAAGCAGTAAAACTAGGTGTATAATTATATAAATTCTTTAAATTCTTATTAGAGTTAGCTAATTGACATGTTACTGTCCAATAATACAGAGAAAATGGTAAAACACAAAAAGTAGAACAGTGTGTCAAAGAAAAAAAATGCCTAATGGTTTTATATTGTGTATGAACAAAGACTGGCATAAAATTCTCAGACAATAGGTATCCAATTTCAGGATGGGATATGTGTGTGTGTGTGTGTGTGTGTGTGTGTGTTTGTATGTATGTGTTGTATTAAATAGTTTTATTTGGCCTAGTCTCACCATTTTAGCATCTTAACATACTTTCATACAGAATGTCTAATAATCAAAAGGAATTAGTTAAAATTTTAAAAAGGAACAAGAAGTATTTCATTGGATTCATGGTATCAGTTTGTCAGTTTATCTATGTTAGGATATTCAGGTTTCATTCAACATCATTATATGTTGTTATCTGTTATAGTAGAAACTAGAATTATTTGTTATTCTAGAAACTGGAAACCTAAAAACTAGAAACTTCAAAAATTTTATGATTTCAGTCAAACCTTGTTTATCATTTTGTTGAAAATACTTCGTGTAATCTCACTTGTCATCATCATCAGTATCAGTAGCTATATATTGACTTACATTATTTGTCAACTGTGCTGGTTAATATCTCATTTTAAGATACTAAGTTTTAAATGCCCAGCAGAAATTCACAAGTTTATAAAAAGATAGCATTGAGACTAATTAACAATATATAGTATTTGGAACAGATTGGGAAAGTAAACAAAATGTCTGACTTTGAAAGTGAAACAACCAGCAATGGAGGCATAAGGGAAGGAGCTGAGGAGGAAGGGGGCCCAGTGGAACATGGTGGAGAATTGCTGGTAGGCCTGCTGTGAAAATGCGCATTTGTGGTGGTTCCAACATATGACCCCTAAAGACACAGTGTTGCAAACTAACATTATATCAATACATAAAATTTGAAAAAAGCTAGAAATAACAATATTCATAAATATGAAAACTGTGAAATAAATAAATTTTACTATATGTGAATAGCTAAACCTGCCAAATTTATAGAAAAAAAGTGGAGGGAAGAAAAAAAGCAAAAAAAAAAAAAAGATTTTGGACTACAGAGATACAGTCTAATCATAAACTTAGTCACTCTATTTTTCCAAGTACAGTCTCATTGTTTTCCTGACATTTATAGTCAAGCATGTTTTAATTTTCTTTTAAAATAAATATATAGCACCTTTCTATAAAACTGAAATTTTAGTCAACAAAATCAGCAGGCAACTTAGATAATGCAGCAAAGCATATGCAAATTATATGCATGATAAGGGATTGATATTCAAACTATATAAGAAACTCATATAACTCAATAGCCAAATAAGTAATATCAAGAAAAATAGCATAGGATATGAGTAGACATTTTTCCCTATAAAATATAAAAATTGTCAACTGGTATAGGAAAATGTTCTCAGCATCACTAAACATCAGGTAAATACAAATCAAAACTACAATGAGATTATCATCTCCTAGTTGTTAAGATGAGTGCTATCAAAAATTATAGTGGGTGTGGAAAAGGATGTGCTTGACTGTTGTACACTATTGGCAATGAAGTAATTTGTTATCCCTAATATGGAAAGCGGTCTGGAGATCTCTGAAAGAATTGAAATTTGAACATATCAGCCAGTGATCCTATGCCTGATACATGTCCAATGAAAATGAATTCAGCATCTCAGAGATATTTGCATTCTTATGTTCTTTGCAGAATTATTTACCATAGTCAAGATATGGAACCAACCAAAGCATCCAATAGCAGGTGAATGTAATAAGAAAAAGCGACTTATTTATGAACTTGTGAATTTGTGCATGTCGACAAACAGTGGAATATTATTCAGTCATGAAGATGGAAGCCTTACCACTTGTTACAATGTGAAGTAATCTAGATGTTGTTATGATATTTGAAATAGACCAGACACATGCTAAGGTATATGAAATAGACCTGAGCTATTTTAATATTCAAGAAAGAAAAAGAAATCAAACTTAAAAAAAACCAGAGAATAGAGTGATTTCCAGGAACTGGGGGACTGTGGTAAAAAGGTACAGAATGTTCAGCTATGAGTAAGTTCTGAGTTCTAATTTTTGCATGATTATTAATAATAGTGTATTGTATACTGAAAGTTTTTTGAGAAAGAATGTAAATATTTAACCATTCTACCAAACAAAAAGTTATCTATGTGAGGTAAGGTGATGAGTACATAAACCACCTGGATTATAATAATTTCACTCTATATAGGTGTATTGAGAAAGGATATTGTGCCCCTTAAATATATACAACTTTTATTTGACAATCATCTCTCAGTAACTTTGGGAAAATATAATAAACCATTAGTAACATATATGTTCCATAAAATAAAACACAACTTTCCTAGTTAAAGGTAATAAATTGCCTACTGCCTTTTCATTTATGTATATGTGTATATATGTGTATGTGTTTCTCACATACAGAAATTTAATTTTTATTTCTTTTGAAGACCAGTATCTAGAGTAAATGCAAAGTAAATCCTGATGTTTTGTATATCAGGATTAAGAACAGAAATTTTTATTGTTAGCTTTGACAGAATGCATGTGGTTATTAGTGATGTCTTTTTTTAGAAAATTGTAAATTATAGCAATGCTGCACAGGAAGAAAGAAATGAAGCATACAGTAGTTATTTAGGTTTGCAAGATTGACAATGATTTTTTCCCTTTACAGAAAGTTCAGTACTTAAAGCTGAAAAGTGTAATTGTTTGCTTTAGATGCCCTTAGTGATTTGGGATGTGGAAAGATGTGTGCCATAAATGCTTTACTCCTGTAATTGTCTTCACTTAAAATGGTTCAATTATAGCTGTTTGGTAGTAAAGGTGTGGGAAGAAATGATTTCTGGCAGTATTCTACAAGAATGACCATTTAGTACTTAAAAATTGCAAATGTATAAGAAATCAATCCATTTTTGTTGTTGGAGTTTAGTGTGGTTCCTGAAGGTCCCTGTTTCTGCATTTTAGACAGTGGTCCAAGCAAGGACTGTCAGAGCACAGTCAACAAAGTATAGCTGGTTTTAGTGTTTGGGCTGCAAGAACTTCTCAGAGCATGTTTAAGCTTTTTGAATTATGATTGTTATGTCATAACATGAATTGAAAACTGAAGGCATTAACTGAGCCAATCCAGTGCTCCGATAGGAGACACGGGTGAGCAGGTATTGTGTTTATCCTCATCCTCACCCATGTTCTTCAACATGGGCATTTCAGCTCTCTCATTTAGCATCTGAAAATGATATGATCAGCATCAGATGCATGTAAATCCTGTGACAATGTAACACTAAGAGAAGAGACCCATGTACAAATGGATAACTTACAAGAATTTGGGACAGGGTGTTAGCTTAGGAAATAAATGTCTTATGGATGGTGAGGGTACTGCAAGATTCTAAAATAATTATTGTTTACTCACAGTGCTGTCCTTGGTAAAACTACTGAAGATTATTTCTTATTAACATTTAGGGATTTACTAATTGGTTGGAGGTAGATTGGCTTATATATTTACTTGCACCTAATTGATTTTTGTACTTACTGCTCAAAATTTGATTCTGAAATTTGGTTGGCAGATCTTGGGTATCACTGACTGGGTTTATTCTTTTCACCAATACTGAATTGACTGGCCAACAAAAACAAGGTGCCAGACTCTAGTCAGATTTAAATAGACTACAACTGATAAGTAGTAGAATTTCAGTGGGAAAGAAAAGCAAAGTTCTTTTTGTTTTGATTGTTTTTTAAAGTGTGAAGTAGCTAAGCAGTCTATTATATTGATCAGACTTAATGTGACTGTTCTGAAGATTTTATTCTTTGATGTACCTGGATTGTGCTTCTCAAAAGGAATAGATTGAATGCATGATTTTCTTTTCTAGACTGCCAACTTCTGATATGTGGAGAGTGTTCTATAAAATGACCTCCTTCTCTGAAAAATTCTTCTCACTGTTTTCAAAGAGGATGTCAAAGTCCCAAAAAATAAAAGGCTTGCTGTCAGTGTTCTTTGAGGATGCTTGGAGGAGTTGTTTATGCTCAACATCTTTTAGCATGTTGGCATTATCAGCTGTTCAACATCTCTGTCTTTGGCTGCTTACCTACATGTTCCATATACATTGCAGCTTGGAATACAGCAGCAGATGCAAAACCCTTGTTACCTTCCAGAAAGGTACAGCTGATGTTGGGCTGCACACCTATGACTTTCCCATGGACAGGATCTGTTCTACTTAAAAAAAATTGTATAATCCTATAGGGACCATAGCTAAGTAATAAAATAATTATCTAGGAGAGAAGCCAGCATGCTACAATTCTGTTAGGAGAAAAGTGCTGCAGTGATTCTGTTGATGTCTCTTGGTATCTTGAACAAATATTTTATCATCGTTCATTCAGAAAAAAAATAAGACAGAGAAGCAAAATCGTTGGAATTACCTGTTGTATAAGATTAGGAATTTTCTATGAAACTTCTTCCATTTTGCTTGACAAAATAATTTCACACCAGTGAAAGCAATTCAAGTTTGCTTCATAGTTAAGTTAGAGACAAGCATTTTCTGACCTCTGTGTCTTACAAAAAGATATTAGTTGCTATCTTTAGTTACTTAATTTATCTTTTAATCTTTTAATCTTATCTGTCAGTATAGCATTCTGTTTTCAAAAGTGTAATTAAATTGGTTAATATTTTTGGCTGATTATATAGATTATTAGCAAGGGTCAATATCTACAAGTTGATGTGCCTTAATTGCCAACTTCTATAGTGGCATGCTTATATAAAATATACAAAAATTTGAGTATATGTTGACAATATAAACCAGCATTTGGAAAATTGCTTAATAAATCAGAAGCTGACTAAAAGATTGTAACATTTCTTGTCATCATGAATGATTCTCCATTATCATCTTCAGTGACTGGGGGAATCAGTTGTTTTAGCTCAATCTGAAAAAAATAAGAAGAAATCCTTATTTTTTCTTCATTGATGGCCCACAGCAGTGACATAGTGATTTCTCTCTGAGTGAAGAATTTTTTTTCAAAGACATTCCTGGTTGATTAAAGGTCAGAATAATTGAAATAGATGGAAAGCTCAAAGTGTATTTTCCCCTGGAACCTTGACTAGGGGTAATGACAAAAGAGAAGTGAGCCAGATTGTATCCAGAAATGAAGAGTGCCAGTGTTATGGGCAGGCATCAATCTTTCTTTCTTAGCAAGAATAATATTAGATCCAGGTTCCAAGAATTTGCACTACGTGTGACTGTCATTCTTTATAGAGGGTCCAGTAGATAGCTGACAACCTTGATGGAGCATCTCTGAGAACGACTCTGGTATCAAATGGTAAAAAGCACTTTCTTAGACTTCCTTACCTATACATGGATAGGGCAAGGTCTCAGCTGCAGGGAGGCATGAAAGGAAGGAATTTTAACTGCTTTTGGAATGCAATGACTGGTTGTTTTTATTTACAAAAATTTGCATATTCAAGAAAAGCAATTTTGTATGTTTCCTGCATTTGAAAATATAAGCCATTCCTTCATTTCCTGAAACAGGAATTCGGTGAGAAGTCATTGCTACCTGCTAGTAAGTCCATCCCTTTTAATGTGCAGTTACTGCCATAAAATGTAGTATTGAGTTGCTCTAAATATTTTGTCTAGATAGCATATTCCATGAGATCAACAATCATACTTTTAAAACTCCTAAAATTTAGTGTTGATATTGGATAATTTAGAAATCGCAATAGATCTTTTTACTACTGGATTTGTTTTCTGGCAAATAATTGGCTTTTAATAAGTATTCCTTATTAATTTTTTTCACTACTGAAGTAACATTGCATTACAATATTATCTATGTTTCAATTGTGCATAATTAAGAATGAGCATCTGTGTATGCTACCTTTAAAAGTACAATTTAGGGTGAACCCCAGAGATCACAAAGATGTGAAATTTATATATAAATAAATTATTGAATATAAAAAAAAACCCAGAAAAACACAAGAGAAAAAAAATAAATAAAAGTACAATTTAAACTTTAACACTCAGATTATCTCTATTGTCTCTCTTCCTTCATTCCTCACAAAGAATTGCTTAACACAGTTAACAGGCAGACTCCGTGGGGAAGCATCAACATTGAAGGCTACAGGGTGAGTCTATGGTCTCCATACTAGGTGTCCCCCTACAGGTTCTTCTGGGTGCTGTGACCTTGAATTAGCACCTTGCTATTTGACTATTGTTTGTGAACAGCATGGCATTACCTGCAACCTTACTAGAAATGCAAAACATTGGCCTGCTTCTCAATCAATATCTTAGAAGAACTTTAAAGGTAGGTCAGGTGATTATGAATAGCCAAAGATTTAAATTTGCTCATAGAATCTCAGAGAGCTAAATTTCTGTCATATAAATAGCATTCAAGATGCTTGAGAGACTTAGTAGGATTCTTAACTGATTTCAATCTTGTTTTTTGTTTTTTTAATGTCTTTATTGGGAACATGGCAAATTAGATCTTTCTTTGAACAGATGAGTTTCCACTGCTCTTGTAAAGCTACCATGTAGTCCACTTGAGGAATCGCTCCTTAATTTTCTCTATTATATTTGGAATGTCAGGTAAATAAGAACATATGTTTTTCAATATCTCTGGAAATGCTAGAAAAAAATCTTTCCAAATGGTGGTTTCGTGTTGCTGTTTATGATGTTGGCTTTGTAAATACCAGGAGAGTGTGGGGTTTGGAATCTGTTTCAAGGCAGTTTGGATTTAGCATTTATTAAGCTAACCTCTTGAAAAAAAATGTTAATTTCTCTCAAATTCAGTGCCTCAACTATAGAATGGAGCTGTGACTCATCTCTCACCATCTTTCACCATCTGTTTGCTTCACCTTGGTAAAATATTTTACTAAGCAAGGATTTAAGAAGGTCTATTTACCCCAATATGGCATATATCTTAGAAGTATCATCATCATGCCTGCCTCCCTTTCTTACCATCATCCTCACCAATACTTTGAGTTGCCTATAGTAATTCTGTGAATGATACTGCTGAAACTAAATTACTCAGTGTTTTATTTTTGATTGTTGATGTATTTCTGCATTTAGATGAATGAACCACTATTTTTTGTGAACATTAATACAAGGCAGTATTCCCTATCTCATCTTTCTAGAGTTGTTCATGAGACTTCTTATCCTAAGTATTAACAGATCTGAGAGTCAGTCTGAGTGGACCACTGCATGATCAGACAAAGCTATTATTAAATTATATTTAAAAGTTTGATATGAAGCTGTTAAAATAAACAAAACTGGTCTGTATTACTAAGAATGACTAAAGGAACAGCTTTATAATTTGAATAGTTTGCAAATGGAATTGTGGATTTATAACCAATACAGTAATTTTTTTTTAACCTTCTATATTTTTTCCCCAAAGAAATAATGAAGCTGTAAACAGAAAATTTCCTTCTGGTAATAGCAGAATGTTTTTTATAGACATAAAGAAGTTGTGCCTGTGTGCGTAAATTTTTCTTCAGAGAGAACTAATGTTTATTGAACACCATTTATCCTAGCTATGGTACGTGTTTTGTTTCATCCTTGTGAAAGTCCCGTGATATGTGTTATTCATATTATTCAGATTAAATAGTCTTCAGAGATTAGGTGACTGGAACTTCTTTCAAGCTTATGCTTGTTTCATTTAGAGACTTAGAGACCTGGGACAAAGTATGTTGAACCTGATTATAGTGGAAAACATAATTTTTCTTATTTAATAAAATTGTATTGATTTACCATTGATTTTAAAATATATAAATTTGGAGAAGCAGCTTCCCCTCTGTATGTATTTAAGCATGATATCACCCATCTCTCAAGTTCTAGCGCTATTTTCACTGTCTAGTTGAAACCCTCTACCCTTTCCTCCTTTCCACCCTACTTCCTCTTCCTCTCTGGTAACCACTGTTTTTTTCCAAGCATCCAAGATGTTCATTTGCTTTTGCTGTTTATATTGCATAAATGAGAGAAAACATCAAATAATTATCCTTCACTTTCTGACTTATTTCATTTATTGTAGTCACTTCAAATTCTAATCATGATGATGCAGAGGGCAAGATTTCACCTTTTTCAATAGCTGAGACGTATTCCTTTGACAATGGATGAACATTTAGGTTATTTTCCTTTATTGCCCAATGTTGCTGGGGACAGTGGTGTGTGTAAGATTTTTTGAGTTAGTGTTTTCATATACATTCTGCAGGTGAATGTATAGGAGCTGTTTTTCTGGATCATATAATATTACCATTTTTAGATTTTTAAAGAAATCTCCATGGCATTTCCAGTAGAACCTTCACCAGTTTACATTCCCACTATCAGTCAACCAGACTTTCTTTTCCATTACAAGCTTGCCAATACTTTGTGTCCAGTCTTTCTGAGATAGGCCATTTTCATGGGTGTGAAATGAAGGCCATTTTCATGAGTGTGAAATGATAATCTCATGGTGGTTTTGATTTGCATTTAATTGTGGAGAACATATAATAACTTGTCTAAGGCATCCAGTTGGCTAATGATGTATCTTATTGGAAAGTTGAAATGTGAAACTGGGATTTTGGGAAAGTTGGAATATAAATTAGGGACATAAGTTTTATTTCTCAAGTATAACCTGGCATAATCTGTAGCTTGAAATGTTTGTGAAGCAAATGCTGAATGAATCCCACACTGTTCTTCTGAAATGTTTATAACATGAAGAAACAGCTTCATAGAATAAAGGTAATTACCTGAACTGATACACTCCTCCCAAATTTTATTTTCTAAGTGAGGCTAATGTGTGTTTGGACAACTGTAAATAAAAGTTGAATTTTACACAATTATGAGGCATAATAAACCAACACATCACACTACATGAAACTTTCAGTTATACTTACAAACCTACAAAGCTGAACCAGTAATCAGAGAAGATAAGACTCACTCATCTTAGTGTCTTGCCTGGGTGAGTTGCTTCTATCTTCTCTTAGGGATTTGGAGACACAAGTCTTCCTCTCATGCTTTATTTTCTGTTTTAGTTTTTGTTGTTTTGATTTCATTAAACAACCTTGTCTGACTTTTCACAATTTACGATTTCTCCCCTCAAGTGAGGACACCATAGTTTTTCCACCACTAAAGTGTCCACTGTCTTTTACCACTCTCTCCTCCCATCCTGTTCTACTTTGCCCTCCCATCCTGAGTGCCGCAGATCTACAGTTTGCTTTCAAGAGTCAGTCTTAAAGTTTGTCATCTCATCCATTGTTTGATTTGTTTAGATTTCACATGTAAGTGAAATCATCTAATATTTATCTTTCTTCTCCTGGCTCACTTCACTTAGAATCACTCCCAGTTCTATCTATATTGCCACAAGTGGCATGAGGATTTCTTTTTAATCATTAAGTAGTATTCCATTGCATGTATGTTCTATATCTTGATCCAGTTCACTGTTCTGGGATGTTTAGATTGTTTCCATTATCTTCGTGGTTATAAATAGTGCTATTGTAAACATAGTAGTGCCGATTTCCTTTCTATTAGTGTTTTGTGCTCTTTGAGTAGATTCCTAACAGTGGAATTACTGGGCCCTACGGTAAATTCATTTTGAGAACCACCACACTTTCCAGAGGGAGCTGCAATAGTCTACATTCCTACCAACAGTGAAAAGAGGGTTCCTTTTCTCCACATTCTGACCAGCACTTCTTTTTTTGTTTGTTTGTTTTTATATGAGCCATTCTTACCAGTGTGAAATGGTATATCCTTGGATTTTGATTTGTATTCCTAAAGATAATGATGATGAACATTTTTTTTGTTTGTTTCTCTATTAGTCATTTGTACATCTTCTCTGGAGAAGTACCTATTTATTTCACTGTTATGCCCATTTTTTGATTGAGTTGTTTTCATTCTGTTGTGACATATAAGTGCTTTGTAGGTTTTCAAGAGCAATCCCTTATCAGATGTAAGGTGTGCAAGTGTTTTCTATAAACCAAATAAAAAAAAGTTGAGTGTGTGTTCTTAACCTGACTCAATATGACTTCTTGTCACATATAAAGCCATCATAACAAGATTTGACCTGTATTAAGAGACTTTGAGGGCTGTCCTGTTGCTTTAGCACCAATATCTCCCACAAACACTGGGAAAGCTCTGGGATCTCATTTGGGGAGTTCCCGCTGCCTACGCGTTGGGTCATGTGCTGTGTAAACTACTCTTCACCTGTGTGTTTCCATCACACTTGGAAATTCTCTTTAATGTACTTGAACTAAATAGTAATTTTTCAAGAAAAAGAAATACCCCCTATTATGAAACAGGACTTGCTTTGGAGATGCACAATACAGAAATTAAAAATATTTGAGGCAACATATGAAATCAGACAAACAAATATCACTAATATCATTCAATACAAGGCAAACCCCATAAAGTTATTTGGTTCACTTTGGGTTGACTGGAACTGGTGAAGAATAAAAAATATTTTCTGTGGACTGAGCATAATCTGGAGTTGGGGACACTTGGGGCTTCTTATCCTTTGAGTGATTGTCAGACAGTTGGTCTGTTTAATATCAGGGTGTCATAAAAAGGCAATTTTTTGTTTTTTAAGAAAATGGAGCTTTAGTCTAACAGCTGTGACTGCCTAACAGTCACTACTGGTATCTGGCAGGCAGTTGAAGCATTTTCAAGGGCCTGAGGGGTATGTATAGTTATACTGAGCATTTCATGCTGCAAGTCCATTGAGGCATTTTGACTTTTTTTTTTTTAAATCAGTTTTCAGTTACATCATGTAAAAATAGGTAGATGACTCTCTCGCTTCAGCTCCTTTGTTTTTTGTTTAGGGAAAGTTATCTGTTCAATTGAGATGAATAGTAATTGGATTATATTACTGTAATTCATTTATTAACAGAGCATTAGAATCCACAGTAGTGTGTTTCCATCTTAGAACCCACAAATTACCAATTAAACACAATCTTCTGTTCTAAAACAATGTGATTATTTTTATTTAAGCCTATTTTGGAAGCTGAGTCACTTGCTGCCTGCATATATCTTTGTTTAAAAAGCATTAGTGGGATATTACTGATGCTGAAGCCATTACTTGTTTGTTTGTGATTTGTGGTGCAAAGTAGTGCTAATTGCTTATCCAGATAGGGCCTAACAATGTTGGGGAGGCCCCTTCTGCATGTCAGCTGGTTACAGCAAATTTTGAAAACAAAAACACTTAAGAAATTTTGCCATGTTAAACATAAAATTCATTTATTTGAGAATGGTGGTAAACTATAAATCAAAAGAAGGCCAAGCTACTATAGATAATAATGTTTTCTTTCATTTGACAATATTGATTGAGCACTATTCTATACCTGGCCCCAGTTCCTTCCCTTTGGTGGTTTCAGTAACTTTAAAATCACATTTCTGCCTTCAAGCAGAAATCAGTATGTCTGCAGACAGGACATGGACACACATGAAAATCTTAATAGCACTCATTCTAACTCAATAAGAGGCAGAAGCAAGATAGCATTAATTTTCGGTACCAAACCTTGACACAGGTGTTGGATACTCTGAGTGTATGACAAAGGGCTCAGTGCAGGGTTCAGTAGTTGAAAAGTTTTCAGAGAGGAATACAGCGGGGCCTAAGACCTCAGCATCCTACCAGACATGACTGTATGGAAGGGCAAGAAGATTCTTCATTTAGTCACTGGAGAGATCCAGGAGACAGGAAAGAAACAGGCCAATATCTAAAACTAAAATGGCATCTTGAACAGGAGCAGGAGAAAACACTGGTTTTAGAGGGAGGATGAAGTTTAAAAGGGTTTGGAATGTCCCTGCTGTTCTCGATATCTGCAGAAATGTCCACTAAGTGGCCTTGCCCCGTAGTAGAGTGGTACACCAAGAGGTTGTTCTGAGAGAGAAGAGATGATGGTAATCAGAAGATAAGTACAAAGAAAACTCCATCCATCATAATGACAGTGGAAACATTTTGAGACTCCAGTAAGATACCAGGAAGCACACAGCAATTTTCCTTAGGAAAGAATAATTAGATGTTTTGTGAGACAATCTGGTAGGTTCCATAAACTAGAGAATTTTAGACAATGCTTTTTAATAGAGAGTTTATCTCCTCGATAAGCAAAAGGCAGGAAAGAAATATGTGCAAATAGAAGGGTGAGTGAAATAGTTGTGATACCACTGGACTCCCAGAGGTCAATGTTTCATAAATTTCATGATATGTCACCATTTTACAAAGACCCTGAGTCAGCTATGCTTTCATTTGTTTCCCAGCTGTTCTAGATTTTTTTTCCAGATCCTTTAACTCTCCTGGGCTGTTTCAGCCCAAAGATGAGTACACTGAACCATTGTTTCACATCCCTTGCACCCATAATCCTGACTCCTCCTAAAGATATTTTCTGTGCCACCTTTATATTTCACATCTTCTTTTAGTCTTAAGAATTAAAGACACAAAAGGATTTGGCAATGAATACTGTGTGGTGTGTCAACCTATTTCTTTCTACCATAGGTAAAAGGGGTACTGAAGCTTGCCACTTTCCATGATAGACAATATCAGCTGCATACTTTGTAGCGTCCAATAAAAATATAAGCCCATGGTTCAGAATTTATTATTAAATTCAAGACAATGTCAGCCAAGAAAAGCTGCATAAACTGTACCCCATGAAGTCAGCCAGAATGGAACTTCTAAAGGCCAACAAGATATTGGTAATTGCTGGGGTCAAGGGGTTGGTGGCTGAACACATATGATTTTTTTTAAAAAAACTAAAAACTATGAATATTTGAATGAAAAAATGAGTAATGTTGACTAATTTTTTTCATTATTTTAATGAGTTCCACCACTCCTAAAATTTGGACTGTGATGGTCAAATATTGTCAAAACTGCAATGAGATACCACCTCATACTAGCAAGAATGGCCTATTAAACAAACAAACAAACAAACAAATGGACAAAAATAAGTGTTTGTGTGGATGTGGAGAAAAAGCAATACTTTTACACTGCTGCTGGGGATATTAACTAGTCCAGCCACTGTAGAAATCTGTGTGGAGGTTCCTCAAAAAATGGAAATGGATCTGCCATAAGTCCCAACTATTCCATCCTTCCTATCTACCCAAAGAACACAGAAATACTAATTTGAAAGGAAAGCTGCAATGCCGTCTTTACTGTAGCACTATTGACAACATCAAAGTTACGGAAACAAGTTGAATGCCTCAGAACAAATGAGTGGATCAAAAAGAGTTGGTATATATACACACTGGAAGCAAAATTGCAGCAAGATGAATGGAGCCGGAAGGAATGATGCTAAGCAAAAGATGTCAGAAGAAAAGATAAATATTGGATATTTTCACTTATATGTAGAATCTATAAAATACCTAAATAAAGTGGTCAGAAAAAGAGAAACCTTATAAGTTGGCCCTAGATATGAGGCATATGGGAGGGCTGGGGGATGGAGGTGGTGAAGGGGAGTGGTAAAAATATGGGATGGGGGAGAACACAAGGGAACATGGTGATGAACTATGGATGCTTTGTTGGCAGGAGAACTGTGGTGACCACACCTGGGGGGAGAAATCGTATGTTGTTCCAACATTAAAGTGATATAAGAAAGAACCACTACATTTAATAATGAAAAAATAATATATATGGAATTTTTTTAGAAAGTGTCAAAAACTACTCTTTATTTCCCCCATCCAGTCCACAATCACCCCCACAAAATAGAGGTGGTGAAGAGAAAAGTAAAGTTTTTTTCCACTAAAATGCCTAATTAATTTTCTAGTACTCTTTTCCTCTAAATGGGAAACTTTTTGATTCAATTCTAACCAAAGGACTGATTCTAAAACCACTGAATTATATATCTGTTTTCTTCCTATAGAAAGAGGTGTAATGTTTTTTGTTCCTAGAATTTTACTTTAATTTTTGGAAATATTTTCTGGGGCGATCTGTTTTATCGCAGCTGAATGCTGAATTTATTGCATTTGGTTTGCCTTTTCCATGAGCTGGTGGGTTGTATTTATCACACTTCCAATCCATATGGCTCCCAGCTGGCCATCTCGGTGCCACATTCATGGTTGTGGGCCCGTGTATATGTCTGAAGAGTGGTTTGGATTCAACTCTGCATGTAGGCATCTCACAGATATTAAAAAAACAGGGAGACTTCATTGATGTCTTTTCACCAATGTCTTTTCTGCAGCAGATGACAGAATTGAAGAGTGCGTGTGGTGGTGGGGCTTACTGGTAACTCTGCTTTGCTAATAGCAGTAGAAATTAATCCTTAGCCACTAGGCAACATGCTTCATTGGCTTCGATGTCTTGGTAGTGGTATCTCAGTTGCTGAAATACAAAATTGTGGTCAAAATGTGCCCTCATTAGACATCTATCAAATTAATTGGGTAATTATTTAAAAGAACACTACATTAATGGGTTTTCCTTGTTTGGGGGGCTATCAATGAGTCCATCCCCTCGTTGTTCTTTGAGAATTTTTATAAATGAAATCTGGTAAAGATAAGTCAGAAGACTTTCTCAACTGAGATTGTTACAAAGTGACAGCTGGTTTAGGGCCTGCAAGCTAGTCAGTCCACCTCCCATCCCATCCTCCCTTGTGCATTTATATTAGGTGATGGCACACTTCCTGCAGCCACTGCAGCATCTTTGCTGTTGGAGGATTAGGATGTTTGATGCGGATGTTGTTTTGGGACTAAAACAACTGCGACATTGATTCTTTTCAATGGGCAGGAGAAATTATCTCGTGCCATCATCTACTGCATCCACTAGAATATGGTAGGAATCTGTATCTAATTACCTGTGCGGCTAATTACCTCTGCCATGTTAAGCAGCAGTAGTAATCTCATTTCCCTTTCAAGTCCATTTTATGGCATCAAACTGTATTATGTTCCCCTTTTAACGGCTGCTGACAAAATTACAGCAGCACCACCCAAGACTTGATGAGGGATCTGACTACCCGTGACACAGCTGCACCCTGTATGTTTTCCATAGATTCCTTTTCTTTTATATAGTCAGCTATTAAATGCCTATATATCTGAATCATCTTCCCATAGCTCCATTTGTTTGATTAGCATTACGATACACATGACAAGACACTATATCAGAGGTAATCGATCTGATTAGCATGGAGATGATATGAACACAGATTGTATTGATGTTTAATAGTGCAGGCATCCAGGTGCTGTAAACATTATAGATGTTTTTGTATGCCGCACGCAAGGTCTCTGTAATGAAGACAGCAACCACAGCAGATTTTAGAGCTCGATGATTTATTTTCTGCCAAGTGCCACAGTGGGTCTTGCATAGTATATGGCACTCCTGTGCTGGATCCACACACAATGTTTTAATCAGCTTTCAAAATAATGCAAGTATTTTCACTGGACAGATTCTAATCTTGCTTTATTAAGAGATGCTTGCCACACTGCAGTGAAAAGCGTACTTGCAGTCTCCCTGAAAGCCAGCCACATTCTTCTCTGAACTAGATCCTCAGGTTATTTTATTATTATAATGCATCCCGTTTTTAAAAAAGATTTACCAGTTTTGCATGCAGCCTCTTTCCACTTACACCACATAGCCAAGCTTAAAATTTAGCTATGGTTTCTATTTTCACTTTGATTAAATGTTTGAAAGATCACTTATTGATCTGGATTCTGCAGGTAAAGGGAGACTCAGTGTCCCCATTTAGGAGCAGGTTGTTGGCAGGAGTGAGGGACAGAAGGGAGTCCTTGCCAAGGCACATTTGTATAAATTGATGAACCCTCGCTGGGTGACAGTGGAGAGAGGGCATTCCTAGGAACAGACCCTGCTTTGACATCAAGTATTAATCATGCTTCTTGCACATTTCTGTGAGCTCTCTTTGCAAACTAGTAGAAGTGGAGGTCAGGAGATTTGTTTTTGTTTTTGAGTAAAGAAAACATTTGGAATTTGGTGAAGGTGATTTTTTTCATGTCAAACTTACAGTCTTGTGGATTTTTGAATTTTCTTTCAAGGAGGAAATCTATCCAGTAGATTTATCCAATGGAAAATAAATGCTTCTTACCTTCTTTATGTGTTCCTGAGTTTCTGCCATCATCTTTGTGTATGTACATGCATGTGCACGTGCACATTTATTACCTACACATGCATGTGCACATACATATGTTTCTCCAACTATAACAAAAGATTCTCCTTTATTTACTATAAAAGAACTGACTAGGAAATCTCAGCCAGGGGAAGGTAGGATAGTAAGTCCTTACTCTATGTGTGTGTGTGTGTGTGTGTGTGTGTGTGTGTAAAATTAGAGATAGCTATCATTAACTGACCAGAAAAGATCATTTGATAGCTAGTAATATACGACTGAAGATTATAGAAAAGGTCAATAGAGAGAAATAAATTTTTGTGTTTCAGCATAGATTGTTTTCAAATCTTGAGACTGGATAAGTCACTTAGGGATTATGGATCTGTAAAAGCCCACATGCATTCCAGTGTCTAAATATCAGAGAAAAGGTTGGGAAAACAGAGGTTTGGCAAAGGAGGAAATCAGAAGAGAGTGTGGTGTTTCAGCAGACCTGTGAGAAAAAACATTTCAAGAGGAAAGAAATGATCAACTGTGTTAGACACACAAGAGGAGAGCTGAAAAATGGCCCCTGGATTTGACAATTTTGAGGTTTTACATCACCTCCAAGAGAGTTGTTTCAGTGAAGTGATAAGGTCAAAAGTGGAGGCAGTGATGGAATCTGTTTTTTCAAGGTTTATTCTCTGTAGTTGAGAGGAAAAAGGAGAAAGTACCTGGAGGGGGACATACAGTCAAAGATGGATTTTATCAAATGGTACCAAGTAAATAAATGGCATTTGTATGGTGAATCAACTAATGTACAAATGAATATACTTAATAAACAAATGAATATAACTATTCCATCCAAAAGAAAGAGCATCCAAACCAATGTGTAGTTTGTATTTTTCTAGTGGTCACATAAAAATATAAAGAGGGACCAGTCAAAATTAATTTTAATAAGTTTTAATTATTCATATATTATGTCATGAATTCATAAATATAACAATTGTTGCATCAATACAAATAAAATGTTATTTTAAGATACCAATATTGTGTGTACTTTTTTCATACTAAGTCTACAAAATCCATGTTATTACTACACGGAGTTCTCAATTCTCAGTCACTACTTTGCAGATGATCAGTGGCCACTTGACAAGTGGTTGACATATTGGTTGGTGTAGAATGTCCCTCAAAAAATGAGGAAGATTTAATGTTAAAAGTGAGGATAATTAATTTTTACTAAAATTTCTTCAAAGAATATAATAGATAAGAATTGATTCAAAGATGAAAAGATGTAGTAATTAGTGGACTACATTTAAGATTCAAAATTTAAAAAATATTTTAAGTAAAAATATGACTGTCCTTTTGAAGACACTAAGACTTTATCTAAAACTCTATTTTAGTGGAAAAAAGTTCATTGCCATTTCAACTGTGTTATTTCAGTAAAATTTGAAATGGGTTTAGTGTTATTTATAACAAAGTTTTGGGTGATTTAAAGGGCATTAAGGGTTTTTTTTTTTTTGATGAATTATACATGTTGGTACTTAGAGATTAATGGTGTCCTTTGCAATGAATTCTACTTTGTGTGTATTCTACTTGAATCCATTGAAATGGTAGTAATGGAATTGCATTTTTGCAGGGTTGTATGTTATACAGACATTTTCTTTAAACAAATAGTTTGAGGTGAGGAAAAGCAGAAAGCAGAAAGGAGTATAAACCGGGGTGGAAATAAGTTGAAATTCATTTCTTAGGAACATTAGCAAAATACAGCTAGAATCATGTTAGAGTCAAGGAATTTATTTTATTTTTCTCTTTTTTCCATGGGCAACTTGAGTGTCTTTGCTTCAATTTCCTTGTAAATAAAAAGAAAAAATGAATTAATTACTCTTTAAGATACGAGATTGTGATTCTTTGAAATGGGCATTGTTACTGGAAACTGCAAAGTTATAGTAGCTTTGACCTCTGGATATAAATGCTTTGCATCTAGTGGGGAAATTATGAGATGACATAATGCCATTGTAAATACTCACCTCAGAGTACCCTGGTTGGGTAGTTGGTGTTTCAGGTGCACATGTTAGGTGGATTTCATCAAAATACATTTATCACATCTATTTTTCACAGTTTTTGTGTTTTTAATATGTATATAGATTTCATAGGAAAGATGTTGGTAAATAAAATAACGGTGAATTTAGAATGCTTTGGTTCATAGAAGAAGTTAGCAAGAAGTAAAATCAGTGATTAAAGGGAAAATGGGCTTTATTCCATTTAAAGACAGATTGTTTGGATTAAACATATTTCTTAAAAAGTAGAGGACTGAGAACTTTTAAATGTAATTCCAGTGTACATAGAGCAGTGTGAACGACGGATGTGCAAATATGGATTTCTGTTGGGAAAAATCAAGGAGTGCATTTAAAAATAGTATTAACTTGGAGAAATAAAAATCAACAATATTAGAGAGTGCTAGAATGTATAATAAAAGTATTTTCCTTTCCTAACCCTTTTTGTTTTTAAAATCACTTCTAAAAGTTAATTTGGATGCCTTATAGTTTTCAACTAAAAGCTCTTTATGAGGCTTTTTAAAAGTGATACCATATTTTATAACCATATGCGTTTTCTTAATTTTGCATTGCCTAACCATTAAAAACAATATAATTTTGATAATTCACAACTAGTTTTCTTAAAATCTGAATTGTGAGAAATGTTTTGCATCTGTCATTGGGATTTCTTATATTTACATTTGTTCTACAAACATTGACGCTAGATTATGGTACTTTCACAATAAAGTCTAAGGCATTGATCATTATTGAATTAAAGTTTTTACTGAAAAGTTGCTGTTTTACTCAAGTAAACTTATTCAAACCTGGGGAATTTAGAAAGAAAACCAATTTAACTTTGCTTCATTACAGTTTATCTCCAGAATATCTTCTTCTTAATCAGATCTTACATAGATATAATCTACTATTGCTGTCTAAATTCACCTTTTTTTTTAATAGAATTTTAGCTTGTAGGAATTGAATATCTGCATAATAAAAAGCTGTAATGAACCAATTAAAATTCTTAAGTTGGAAGAATAATTCTTAAGCTGTATAGAAGATCCACTTGCAAAGAATTTTTTTTTTTTTTTTTTTTTTTTGGTAAACAGTGAATAAACAGAAAGATGGGACACAGTTCTGTTGTTTGAGCAGCACAGTCATTGTTCCCCTTAAATGAAATCCGAGCAGAACATATTTCCTTAGAACCATCTTCTTTATCTATGATGCTTAGTCTCTCCACTCAGGTTGTGGTTGGACCAGCCTTCTTTGCTTTGTGACCTTGGACACTTTATTGCACATTTTTATTATGTTAAAGGGGATTCTGCACTTGCTAGTGATTCTTACTATATGTTACTTTACTTGAGGGATAATTAGCGAATGGGGCACCCAGAGGTTAGAGGTTGAGAATTCGTGTGAATTCAATATTAGCAAAGATTGGAACTTTTCACTAAATCAGTAGTGAAAGTAAATGAAGGTTAAGTAAAAGCTGGTCTTGACCTCTACTTTGTTACCCACCTCTCTCTCTGGGAATTAGGGACAATAAACTATATATTGATGATGCCCAAGGACTCTAAAGTTCCACTCCCTGGTGTAGAATAGCACCTTTCTCAATGGTAACAACTTAGATGTATTTATCCACTTTATCTAAATTTTAGTTGTGATATACATGATATAAAAATGGAGATAACTCTTAGACTCTATCATACCATAGAGATTTAGAGAACCTATTGAAATCATATGTAAATCTCTATGCAATTTTGGAATAATGCAAGAACCTAATCAGTGTTAGCAATTAAAATCATCATCAAGTTGTTTTGTTATTATTACTTGTCCCAATTATAAAAGGGACTAATGACGATGCAATTGAGAAGTATTTGTATAGACATCTATAAAAGCTTACAGTCCTATTAATTAGGAAGGGAAGTTGAAAAATTTCTTTTCAGCTGGGTCTAGTATATTAAATAAAGGTTATCTAAAGCTTTAACCTTTGTTAACATCCTTGCTATTTTGAGTTTCTGAGACTGAAGCTGAGCCTAATTGTTTGGAGGTCGTAAAATAAGAAAGACTTTGAACTTTTTTCTAAAAGGAAAAATTGCTGTCTGATATGCATATGATTTCCATCACATCAAAATGAGTGTAATAGTAGTTAATTGCTTCTGTAGGAAAGGGAGAGTTTGAAAAGATTTTAATAAGTGAAGAATGATAAAAGGAAATTAATGCATATTACTCAATATGTGTTCAGCGTGGCAGTGTCGTGGACATGTAGTGTTATCTTATTTTTATAACCAAGATGTTTAACAATAAAATTTAGAATTTCACCAGTTGAGTAATACTTTCATTTTCTAAACTTTTCTTTTGCTCCAAGAAGTTATATATATTAGGAGAATTTGTGGATTTAGGAGGGACTCCTGGATTTGTATCTTTTATTAAAAGTTTCTCATTTAAGGCCAGGCACGATAGCTTGTGCCTGTAAGCTTCAGCCTATGAAGCAGCCAGGGCTAGGGATGGCGGTTCGAGTCCCGCCTGGGGCCTGTAGTGAGACCTAGCTCCAAAAAAATAGCTGGGCGTGGTGGTGTGCGCCTGTCATCCCAGCTACCTGGGAAGCTGAGGCTGGGGATTGCTTGAGTCTGTGGTACCCCGGGTAACGAGAGCCTGTGGTTCCACGGGCAAAAATAGCAAGACCTAGTCTCAAAAAGAAAAAACAAGTTTCTCATTTAATGACTTTAGTAAAATTGCCTTCAATCAAAGACAATTTTGGAGCATGAAGGGAAAAAAAGATTGGTAAATTGTTGCATAAAGTTCATGTATTTCAGTCTATACATTATGATAAATATAGAACTATTAGAACTTCAGGTTTAAGAATTAGACAGACTAGAAGTAAAGAAAGTCAATAAGCTATACCCTAAAATTCTGAGTTTTTTTAAATTAAATATTTTTGAGATACAAATTTATATGTGGAGATAAGAAATAATACAGAAAAATCTTATATACATTTTCTTTCATTAGAAAAATTCCATTGTAAAACTTTATTAAAATATTACAAGTAGAATGTTGTATTGATGCTGTCAAGATTCAGAACAGTTCTATCACTGCTAGGATTTCATGTTAAAATTCTTGATGGTTAAGTCACCTTAAATCAATCAATTAATTCTGAGCTTAAAAATCCAGGAGTGGTGACACATGCCTGTAATTCCAGTGCTGGGAGGCAAGAGACTCAATATTGCTTGAGCTTGCGGGTTCAAGACTACCCAGGGCAACATAGCTAGACCTGGTCTTGAAAAAGCAGCCAGGCATGGTTGGGGGAGGAGGGGCTGTAATCTCATCTACCTGGCAGGCTGAAGCTAGGGACTGCTTGAGTCCACGGGATCTTGACTACCCTGGCAACATAGCAAGACCTAGTTCTTAAAAAAAAAAAAAAAATGTTCTGAGCTTAGTTCTAAGAAGTGAGCAAGAGAGCATTTATCATTAGTTTCTACATCTTAATAGGGATGTTGAAGCCAGCAATCAAGCAACTAGTAGAGAATGAAATCAAGCAACTAGTAGAGAATGAAATACTGCTTCTAATATTCCCTTAACGTAATAAAAATCTCTTATAGCTGGGAGACCCTAAATGGCAAAAAACTAAATGCTTTCCCTTTGACAGTGGCAACAAGACCAGACTGTCCACTCTTAACACTGCTTTTCAAGGTAATCCTGGAAGTCCTAGCAAGAGCAGTAGGGCAAGAGAAGGACATACAAGGAATCCAAGTAGGGAAAGAAGTAGTAAAGCTATCATTGTTTGCAGATGAGATCCTAATTTACATAGGAAACCTTAAAAATTCTACAGAAAAGCTAATGAGCATCAATGTAAAGCTTTCTGTACATAGTAAAAAGAACTAAAGGAAAAACTTGATTAAAATCCATCACCAGTATGAAATAATGAAGGGTTCTGGTAAGAGATAGTAATGATGGTTAACATCATCATGGTCTTAATACCCAAGAACTAGACACTTAAAGATAATTAAAATGGTAAGTTTTATGTTATGTGTATTTTGCCACAATAGGTACCACAGAGTGAGCAAAAAGCAAAAAGACATTGCTCACTTTGTTTTCCCAGCTACAACTCAGGTGTTTTGTTTTGGATAATAATATATATTTTTAAAATAATCAGTTTATATTTTAAACAAAAAAATATTATTTTCCCCTAAAGAGCTTTTGGAAATGGAAGACATTCTTCAAGTATGCTATGTTCCAAGTAGTTCTATAAATTAATTGGTTGTATTCTTCTAATATCCCAGGGTTTAAATTCTAGACTTCTGATTTAAACAAGCCTTGTAAGGATCCAGAGATAGCATCTGAGCAGCCATATATTTATAAGTTAAATAAATAATGATTTGCTATTTTTTTCTACAGTTTTCTCCAAAGTAATGCCTTATGTCAAGTATGCTGCTTCTTATGAACCATTAATAAATTTAATTTATCTCCTCCTGGTCTATATGGACATGATGGAACTAGCTACCTACCAGCGGCTCCTGAATTCTCTTTTCTCGTGTTCTGTGGTGTGTCACTGCTGAGTGGACTCTTGACCACTGATTAAAACTCTTGGAAGTGACAGGGAACGAACACATACCCATTCAAAGATAATCTCACCTCTTGACTGAAGCAAATGTTTAAGAGTGACAACTCATGGAGGATAGAAATCCATGGTGGTCCATGGTTAACTTGTTGAGGTCTTTGAATGAATGAATAATAGGCACAGAACTGTCACTGTCTTAATGTTTATGCATTTAGAACTAAAATACCATAGACTTGTAACTTAGAAACAATGGAAATTCCTTACAGAGCTAGAAACTGGGAAGTCCAAGATCAAGGTAAAACCTTTCTCAAAATTTTTTTTTCCTGTTGATCTAAAATGAAAGAATTAATTTTGACTCTGCTGTTTCATTTAGCAATAGTCACTTCCAGGTTCAGAGGAGGGCTATCACTGACTTCTCTCTATCTCCGGGGCAGAAGGGCCACATGGGAAAGGTCACTCATTGTTGAACACATAACCTTCTGATCTGGAGTCAAATACACTACCTTTGTGTCACTAAGCTGAAAGGTCCCTCATTCCATTCACGAGGAACAAACTTTAGAGTTAAAACATCTCTCAAAAACACTATCTTCAAATACCACCATGTTGGGCATTAAGTCTTCACTTACACATTTTGGAGGGAGATAGACATTGTCTGTAGCAGTCATATTAATAAGAAAAGTCTTTTTCCTTTAAGTGTCAATACTAATTATATTCTTAAACTAGTCCTTAAGTTAAAAATAAGGTTATCATTCACTTACCTTAATGCATTCATGATGGGGATGGATTTTGTATGTTCTACCACCTGGATGGCTCTATTATTTATATTTTTCTCCACTGAACAGGGGTGATTTATATTAAATGAATTTAATTAATGTTCACCTGGGTGTGCATGTACCCCCAAAGGTACATGACTCCTGATGGGACATGCACATACCACCAGTGGTACATGCCATTGTAAATGTGTTAAAGAGTTAAAAAAAAAGAACACCTGGGTAATAAAAGCTAGAAGTTTGACTTTGAAACCAGTTAGTAATAGCTTGAATAAAATATGCCCTTGTTATTACTCAAGTGTGATGTAAGTGTTCATATTACTTTCCTGTTTGTAATAAATGAAAGATCATAAAATGGTTCACATTTAATATTTCAGCAATAGACTTCTAGACACATTGTGTTATGTATCTGAATTTCCATTCCCATGAGGGTCTTTGTGTTTTGTTTTACATAACACAAATTTGTTAAAATCATTATGATGTGCTAAAACTTACCCATCTCTTTAAAACTTAACAATGTTGTTTATGTCAACAACTTCTTATGCTGTGAATCCCTCAAACCTCAGTGACTGTAACTTTCACAGAAGATTTTTTAATTGCTTCACAAATTTTCTGTTCTTTAATTTCCTGAAAAATTTCCTCATTCTCTTGTTATTGATCTGAAATAAAATGAAGAATTAATATAATTCTGACTATCTTCATCTCTTCCTCTCTAGCTTTTCATTTAAAAAAGGCAATCATTACAGTGGCCTTTTATATGTAAATCTTATTTTGCCTCTTATTTTGTAAAACTATTATTGAGCTTTGTAGAGCTAAAACCAAAAACCTGTGGCAAATAGAGGAGACTTACAGTTATATTTTCAGTCTCTATGGAACCTTCTTTAAAATTAGATGACTGACCTCCACTTGATGTTAAGATTATTCATTATACTGTCAATGTATAATTATAGACCTACTATTTGTAATTTCTCTGTGCTAAAGTATCCCATTTGCTATTGAATGCTACTTGAAAGAAGATTATTGATCTATACCACACGTATGGGTTTTGAAATCTTCCTGTCAGAGGATATGTCACCCTTACAATAAAAGTGAATGATTATTTATTTATTTATTTAGTTTTTTACAAAAAAACTGCTTCATAATTCTTCAGGTTCCATTCTATACAACCCTTTGTTATATATTTTTAAAGTCTTCATTGCTCTCCTTTGTTAAAGTTTCTACACTCTTCACAGTCCTGAGTAGTTTCAGTAATTAAAACAATTTAGTTTGCCACAACTCAACCAATTATATTAAAGTATTTTATAATCATTGTTAAACATGTTAAAGTGCTTACCCTTACCATTACTAATTATTAACATTATGGAGGCCTGATCATGACCTTTATTTCTTTAAACTTAACTTATTAATAATGAATCCTAAGTACTAATCTAGAGATTATATTATTGTTTCTATCCTCTTTAGTACCTTTCCAAATATATAATTTGGAAATTTTATAACATTTTATATAATAGTATTATATAATATTTATATATTAAATAAATTTATTTATGTTCATTTTAACAGTCTCTAAGTTTAAGAATCAGTTTTTTCTGTTCTCAGGTTATACTTATTTATATAATTACAGTAGTTTCTTGAATTTTTCCTCAATTTTTCAACAATATTGAAATATCCCTAAAAGGTAATTTTATAACTAAAGTTGGCATGCTGAGTTGGATATTACCCATTTTTATTTTTGGCTTTCTTACACTTTAACTAGAAATACTGACCTATCAACATATTACCCTTCATATTTCTTACTGAGATTAGATTTGGGACCCAAACATTTGGCAATATTAATAGTTAAAATTTATCAATATAAAGTGTGGGTACATTACTGAATCACCACTGTATTGAATCAGGAAGCCTATTAATTTCTTTTCTTTCTTTTTTTTTTTTAATTTTTTTTTGAGACTAGGTCTCACTATGTTTGCCTGTGGAACCGCAGGTTCATGTTGCCTGGGGTAACACAGACTCCCAATCCCCAGCCTCAGCTTCCCAGGTAGCTGGGATTACAGGTGCACACCACTGTGCCCAGCTTATATATATATATATATATATATATATATATATTTGGAATAGGGCTCGCTACGTGCCCCCAGCGGGACTCGAACCGCGATCCTTGGCCCCAGACGCGACTTTCTAGGCTGCTGCTTATAGGCATGCGCCACTATTGCCTGGCCTAATTTCTATAAAAATTAAAATTTTGAAGACACATCATAGTGAAGTGTCAAGATCATAGACTTTGAGTCTGATACCTTAGACCACTCCGTCATCCTGGCTTAAGATCATAGACTATGGAGTAAGATAAACATGGGATTTGATCATGACTTCTCTATGTTCCTGAGAAAACAATCACTTTAATTCTACCTTGCTATCTTGTTAGGAGACTCAGTAGAGGTAACATACCAAAATTCCCAGTACATAGCAGTCCTTAAATGAGCCTTTTTCCTCCTTGAGTTTGACAAAAAAGAAGAAAAAGAAGTGAATATTTAAAAGAACCAACCAGAAGAGCAGTGATATCTTCAGCCAGAGTTCCAGCGTTCTAGAGTTCCAGACGATGAGAGAACTTGATAGCCTTGGATCTGCCTTGGTGGGAAGGGAGGGTGTCAGTTGCCTAGTCACAGAACAGGGCTTCTGGGTCTTCTCTCTGCTAGCCACTGATCATTGCTAGATCTCATTTTCCTTTCAATCTGTTTAATGAACTGTAGTTCCGGCTAAGATTTTTATTGAAAGAAAAATAACTTCACTTTTTGATACTGAATATCCCCAAAAGTAATTATCTCTGTAAACCTCATTGTTACTCTTTGCAACTCTGTATACGCTATATTAATAGCTAGGGGACAAAGTGGATGCTGTTTTTCATCTAGTGTGACTTCTGGAAGGCTGCATCTTCAGCCTCTAAGAGGCATGGACTTCATCTCTCTGTAGGTGAGGGATTGAGCATGCAGTGGGCACAAAGGGAAAATGCCATGGGCATAATGAATAGAGGTGTGGTGGGCGTGTTAAAATTAGATTTTATTGGGCAGCTGCTCCCCTCTTAGAATGTTCAAGATGAGTGAATTCTGTACCCAATTTAAACAGGCTCAGAGAACAAAAAACACAAAAACAAAAACAACCCTTGAGGACCAGTGGCAGCCATCCAGCAGTTTTTAACACCTTAATATGTTTCCTGGAAGTAAAAAGCTGCTGCATCAGTGAAAGCAGAAGCAAATGGCTTTAATATGTGAAAGACTAAGCGTTTTAGGGGTTAATCTGAGATAGTGAAAATTTAGCTATTTCTCTGAATGGTAGAAAGCAAATGGAAGAATATAGGAATGGTGTGCTCATTCTTCTGCCTTTGGTTAAAGTGATTTTGCTATATGCTGACTTCAAGAATTCCTGATTGCAGTTGGCCTTCATATAATGGCACCTTTTAGTCCTTGTCTACATTGATGTTGTTTAGATAACTTTTTCTATAGCAAAGCTTAGAGGGGGAAAGGTAGCATTTGGAAATCACAGTGACCATTTGATTAAAGAAATAAAGTGAGCTCTTTTCCTTTCTTTAGTATGTTTGATTCTAAAGCAGGTCTCTGTCAGAATGCGAGTCATTTAGACTTATATTTTTCATGCTTTGATACACCATAGTTACTGTATCATCTCCTAGAAATAAGGAAATTGAATTTAGAATTCTAATGTCTTTTTTCTCTTTTGTTCTCTCTTCTTTGTGTGTGTGCAAATGTGAGAGAGAGAAAGCGAGAAATAGAGAGAGGAGGGAAGAAGAGACAGAAAAATGAAAAATGTGAGAGACTTCTCTCCTCATGCCAGTTGTGGATATGGGCAGGAGACTTTATTAATAACTAGAGGATACATGGGTTCTACTGTTATTGTTAATGTTTTCTTTTCCTCAGTGTGACATTCCTGTTATAATTTTAAAGTCTTCTTTTATGTTGGTAATTTAACAACTATTGTTTGGTTTAATAACCATAATTTGAAAGATACTAGCGGCCCAACTAATATTTGAAAAAAATTATGAAAATGTGTTATATTCAACCTGACTTCCAGTGATAGCAGAGGTTTTCTTTGTAATGTGATCACCAAGTTGTGTTTTTCCCAGATTTACTTTAGTATAAACAACTTAACATGAGATTCTTTCATCTGCATAGTTTCCTAAACCAGTTAATATGGGGGTATTCAGGGTGATATCCTGAAGTATGCTGTTTACAAATAATAAACCATCTTTAGATATTTTAGTATTTCTCTAGAGAACTCTGTGTATTGAAAAAAATTGAATCAGCAGTGATATTTCCCTTTGAAAAGGAAAAAAATATTTAAGCTTTTAGCAGCTAGGAAAATATCTGTAGGGAAGACTAGGAATAGAATTATGATAGATGATCTGAATCTGTGGCGCTCTGCTTCTAGTTCTTGTCTTTAAAAACATACATTTGAGTATAACAGTATAACATCTACTCTTTCATTTGAAGGTAAATTGCATTATGTAATAAAATCCCTCTGCAGGAAAATTCCCAATGCAGCTGATTTCTTTAGGGCACCCTGCTGATGGTGCAGATTTTTTTTTTTCTTTTCTGAGATTTACCTCTGTAGATCTTGATATTAATGCAAGGAATATTTTGGGTTCAACAGAGTTCTTATTTTCATGGGATTCAGAGTTCACTCAGTGTCTTGTCATTAAACTGTGTCATTTTTTTATGCTGTAAGATTATTTTGATGTACATTATTTTCTAGATTTGTTTCTAAAATGTTTTTTAAAAGTTATCTTCATTTTTGACACCCATTGGATTCACTGCAAATAAATTTTATTGTTACTAGCCTGTCTATCATAATAATTTAAAGTATTTTCTAAGCCCCGTGGTGCTTTCCTGTGCCAAATGAGTTAAACAGATACATTTTTTTTCCTTCTTCAAGCTTTTAAGGTAAGGGTATAATGATAGCAAAGAAGATAGTAAGGGTATTCAGAAATACAGGCACATGTTAAGGCTTCTTGCTATGTCATAAAAAAAACTGAGCTTAAAGGAAATTTAAATAACCAGTATAATCATCACATATTAAAGAAAAAAATGGTTTCAGTACATAAGAGTTGCCCATATTCATATAAAATTCAAATGGAAAAAACTGAGCTAAAATTCCAGATCCCTTCCTTGACCATTGTCCATGTTCATCAGATTTTCAGTACAGGAAAAATGGAGTAATATTTTTATCCTACCAAGTAGAAATGTCTTCTGCTAAAAATTTGTTTTGATTTGCACATTGGTGAAAATCATTGCCATTTTTTTCCTACAAAAATAAGTACTTTAGTATTTGCAAAATGTTCTACAAAGAATGAAAGTTTAGGAGATACAAAAGAATGCAAGATGCTGCCGTAAGTGCCAGAGTCAAGAAGAAAGATACCATCCTTGTGGAATTCATGAATTCTGTGTGAACCAAACTAATTAGCAGTACCTATAAGAATAATTGATGCTACCTGAGATTCTGAAGGATTGCCTAGCTAGAGAGGCCATGTTTCCTTTTTCTGTATATCTATGAGATTATTTGACCAAGGAATTTCAAAAATGATATTATATTTGGCTTTAAAAAAGTTAAAATAGGATATTTAGAAAAAAAAATTCCTCATGAGACTTTCTGGCCTAGATAAAGACATGAATCTGGGTGATAAAACAGTTGAGTAAATTCAGACTCTGAGTTGTAATCTTCAACAGAACTGGATACTGTAACTAATTTTAGACAAAAGGAAATTTATTACCCAGAGTTTAGATATCTCAGGAGTCTGGAGGAGCAGGGATCAGAGATTGTTACTAGAAACGATACAAACAGTCACGCTCTATAGCCAGGAAAGACATTAGCATCTATTTGGCAAGAGTATAAATTAGTGTAATTATTTAGGAAAGTTATGTGACTACAAAGTGCACACATATGCTCTTTAATAAAGAAATAGCATAGGTAGGAATGCATTCTCCAGAAAAAAAAAAATGTACAAAGATACACAGAAATGCTTATTACAATATTGTTAGGCTGTTTTTGTAAAAGCAGCTTACATGCCCATAAATATCACTTATTTTAGAATGATTGGAAGTATATGCTAGAAATATATTATTAATTCTGCCCTGAACATCAAGTTAAAACTATGTGTACTGCTCTTAGAACATATTGGTGTTAAACATAGAATACAGTGTTGTCAGGCATAGATTATGAAGTCAGAATACATGAATTTGATGAGAGGTTTCCTGCTCTTTGCTCTGTAATGCTAAGGGCATGTCATTTAAACTTCTTTGTGTTTTGGTGTCCTCACCTGTTTTGTCAGAGTTCTCCAGAGAGAGAGAATCAGCAAGGTGTATGTATGTATGTGTGTGTATGAAGAGATTCATTATAAGATTTACTATGAGTCAACTCTACAGGGTGAGTAGGCAAAATGTAGAACTGAGAGGACAGCAGGTTTAGTTCCTATCTGAATCCAAAGGCAAGAGACCCACAAGAGCCAATTTTGTAAATTAAGGTCAAAGACTGGCACACTGGAGATTTGCCTCAGCCTCCCAGGTAGCTGGGATTATAGACGCGTGCCACCATGCCTGGCTTTCAGAATCATTTTATTGTACAGTATATCAGTGCAGACTGCCATAATTTCTCCAAATTTATGGAGATCTGTTGGCTTACAACATTGCTTAAGTTTAAGGTGTATAGCAAACTAATTTGATTTACATGTATTTTAAGATGTTTGTCACATTATATTTAGTCTCTATCATTTCTTGTAGACATATAAGAAAGTTTTTATTTTTCCTTACGATACAGACTCTTAGGCTCTTCTTTCTGAGCAACTTTCATGTAGACAATGCATTAATCTTCACTAAAGTCTCGCAAGTGCATTATGTTCCTAGTACTTATATAACTTATATAAGTATATGACTTATATGACTAGAAGTTTGTGTTGCTAGACATTCAGATTTTTAAACCTTTTTTTTTTTTCCGGATAGAAGAGAAAGAAAGGTTTTTCAAATAGAGAAAGCAACAAATATTTAGGCATGAACAATCATCTATATCATTGCTGGAAAAGATGTATAAGGAGATGGCATCTTGTGAGCTGGTTAAATGCTGAGAGGAAAGAAGGTTTGGGGAGGATTGTGGACTCACTCCAAGTAAAATGTGCTTGGGAAGAGAGCATGGAATTTTAAAAGACACAAGAGTTCCAATAAACTGCCGTGGGCACCTGGAATGAAGAGAAGGCACTTGGGGACCAAGTTAGAATTTGGAAAGAAATACGTTTTCCCAAGATTTGTAGGTTTTATAAAGGAGGTTGAGAATCTTGATTACTTTTCTTACATTGCATTGTATATTGAAGATGTTTTTAAAAGTACTGAATGTGTCTCAGTAAGCTTTTAAAAAACAACAGTTTTTGGTGAGGGAAGATAATTATCTAAAGAGACATTAGGGAAGTAGAAACTTGAGAGGCAAGAATCTTGGAGTTATCAAGTTAAATGATACACTGATTTTCTACTTTGTAGCTAAGGGATAGAGGTTTAGGTCCATAGAAAATTACTAAATATTAACAGGATTGAGTAAAAATTTGAAAAATATAATAAAATTTGAATTATTCAGAAATGATGCTAAGATGTGTAACTTCTGGAGGAGAAAGTGGTATTTTGTGTACTCTGTGAATAAGATCAGAGTAATTGTAACTGCTTTACTCATCTGGCTCAAGTGATCCATCAAAAGGGTATAGAGGACATAATTTGAGATTAAACAAAAGTGATGAGTTTAAAAATTACCACTTCATTTTATGGCACCATTTTAGCATTTTTGCTTTCTTTTTATGTCTCTGTTTCAAACAACAAGCACATTGACATGCTCCATCATGCCAGAATAAATGAAGGGACAAATAAGAGAGTATGTGGGAGATAATTGTTTCCAGTTGTGCTGGAGCAGGGGGAGGAAAGAGCTGCCCATGTAATTCCAGATGAGGAAGGATGTACAAATAATTCCAGTAGAGGAGGTGCTCAGTAAACTCTAAGTGCTGTCTTGGGAGCTGACATCATCCTCATCCTCAGCTTCTTCTCCCTAACCTCCCCATCATTAGTGGTGTTAGTCTGACCTCAAGAAAGTCAAGAGAACTCCAGTAGCTGGAAGCCAGTGTAAAGCTCAAATTTTTTTAGTGTGTGTACCATTTTGAAATTCAAGAGTACATCAGTATATCTACGATAATTCAGAAAAGATTTCTTTTATAAATTCCCAAAGACTTCTCCTTTGAAAAAAGAGAAACATTATCAGAAATTTGCTTCGAGGCTCAGATACCCTCATTCCAGTCTGCTTTTCATTTTCACTTATTGTAAGTGTTTTCCATGATGCACTAAATGTGAATTTTAATCTTTGGTATTTGTACCTTAGGGTATATGTGGCTCTTTGCCAACATCAACAGAAAGTCACAATTAAGCGTAGGACATCTGCCCATAGTAACAATTTACTTGAATGTTTAGAGAAACAAAATAGAACATTTGAAAACATATTTAAGCAAGCTAATATGTTATTGGGTACAATGAACATTTGCATGAATTTGTTCGATAAGATACAAAAGTTCAAAGACTGGGATCATGAAAGGCAATGTTAGAAATGTTCTCAGTCTTCTCAACTGGTATTTGCTTAACTTATTCCTTTAGTTTTTCTTTATAGGAGACTGAGAGATACAGTAGAATATTTCTATAAAAAGTTACAGAATTTTATTCACTGTGGGATATTTTGGATTAAATGTTTCAGAAATACAGCAATTTCAAAGTAAATGCAGTAGAATAATATGTAACCAAAAATGCATGAAAATTCAGAAGTGATACTAATTCTTGGTTTATATACTTTGGTATAACATTATTACAGTCTTTTAATCACATGTAATAGCCTATTCATTGACCTGTTGTAGCCAAAGCACATATTTCTGTATGGAATAATCTCAATGGACAAAGTATTTGTTTCTTTGTTTCCTTTGAAACCAAGAAAGTATGCAGTTATTAAATTTGTATTTGTTATGAGATACTAAATATTTTGTGGATTCCTTGTACATGTCTTTTCAAAGTAGTTTTATGTATTCAGAGAAGATACCTCTTTTCGTATAATAATATATTTTGGTGGCATTTTCTTAAAAATGTAAAATATATCAAGTATACAGATTTTAAATGCATTTAAGCAATAGATTTGTTTTTAAAGAGCTATATCATTAAGAACAATTAGGAATTGATCTTGTAGCTTTCCCAAAATGTGTTTGCTTTTTGATATTAAGTCCGTAAAATTATTGAGCAGTCAGGGGAAGAAAACTGGAAAAGTTTAATTTGGAAATAGGCACTATAAAGTATATGGAAAATTGAGAGGGTAAATGAGCAATGTTTGAGCTCTTTATTTGTCTCCAGTGTTGTAATAGATCCTATTGCATTTTAACTGTTTTTTTCCCCATCTCCTGATGTTTATCACAATTCTTTTCATGTTCACCTGGCTAATCTGAATACTAACCATAACAAATAGATGTTTGGAAGCATTGAAGTGATGACTTTCGAAGGGCCTATTATCATTTATCATGGAAATGAATTCAGCCCACTGATGGTAATTTAGCTCACAGGTAAATTGAGCATCATATGTTTATCAAATGAGTTTCTCAAATATTTTAAGCTTCTCAAAATATTGCTAAAGATGCAATATCCATTTGGTAAGTTGATAGGAAATATTTTATCTCATCAACCTCCAAATTCTTTGCTTACTTAAAATGAAAGTTAAGAGATCACCTTCCACAATTTTACAGTGAATGAAGAATATTCTAATGTATCCTTGGGTTCTGTATGTCCTCTGGTTATAGATTGGTCATGATCATATGTTCCAGAATCTAAATCCTGAGCACATCCTTTTGGAGTTGTGTAATATCACTTTATTTTCCCTTTTTTTAAAATATATGTGACTATGGTGGTTCTGAATCCGGTGAAAAAGCTTAGAACTTCAATTCCTATGTTCCCAAACCATGAGCTAAGATACCCAGCTGGTGCTATTGAAAGCTCCTTAGGGCATTGCACAGTCTTTCAACTTATGGAAAACGCCACATGGGCTTCTGGCCCATGATATTTTGGTTTCAATATTAGATTATACCCCTTTCATTTGGATGATGCAATAGCTTTGCAAAGCTGAGTTTTCATTAGTAGCTTCTATTACAAAACATAAGTACGGTATAATATCTTTCATGGAACAGCAAATGAGGAGAGTGGTGTCTGATTAAATTGTACAGTGTTTTTGTAGTAGGCACAGACATTCCACTAGTTGTGTTTAAAAAATAAATGGAAGCATTTTTTGTTCACCTTAAGTGTATTATTTCCTCACATGGCTACAGAGTTCTTTAGGATATAAGTAAAGGAAATGTTTGGGCCAAACTGCTTGTGTATAGAATTGCCAGGTATCATCAAAATATTACTGAGGTATTAAAGTTGCTTGGAGCCAAGAACATTTGTAAAGTTTTGATTTATTTTTATCTTATGCATGTAGTAAAAGTGGTTGTTATTTTTGGTGGACATGATGGTTAAAAAGACAGAAATCCCTTTCTTAAATTTCTTAAGTTTAACAACAACAAAAAAAAACCTAAGTTCCTCCAATTATTTTAACTCTTCTTATTGTGTAATAAGAGGAGAGAGGATGAAAAAGAAAAAATGAAAACTGAAGGCAGAAAGAAAAATAAGTCCTTTGGTGGAGGTAAGTACATCTGATTTGAGAGTTGGAAATGAGAACAACCTCTAATGAGGAGTGGTTAAAGAGGAGTTATTTCCTTTGAAAGGAGACAAAGTGGTTTGTGATATTAGATTACTTCCAAGTCAGGGAAAAAGAAAACTTCCTATGGACACCATTGATCTAGCCTAAAACCAGGCCAGTGACATGGTGGCACTTAATTTAAAAGCAGCTGTACAGAGAGGACAGAAACCAAGGGAAATTGGAAGTGAGACTGTAGAAAGAGCATCTTGAACTTGGAGCTTGCTGTGAGGTGACCACGATGGAGGGCATCCTCTGTGTCCAGAAGGAGCTGTGTCTGGGTTTTGACAAGGGCTGCCCAGCTCTGTAACTCTGCCCATACAGCACAGGAGGTATGTGAGGGGGACCCCTGGGTAGAGTTATAACCCTCAGAATCTGTGCCAGGCACTCTACCACAGAGAGGTACCTGTACCAAGAAAACAAACCAGGTCTAGAGAGCAGGGCCACCCATCCTTCTCTTTCACTTCCCTCACCTGTTCAGGATCCCTGAATGGAATGAACTGACTGAGGTAGTGAAAAAAATGTCAGCTATTATTCAACAACCTGACTTTTCCTCTCAGTGAATAGACTTGGGAAACATTTGTCACATCTGGATAACATTTCCTTACTAGAAATAGAGAACATTGTTAACTAATCTCTTTTATATATCCCTGTATGAACATATATTCTTTCAGCTACCTTCTCTCAGTCACTTTTACCCCCAAGTTAAATTACTTTCTTTTTATCAACGGAACCATACTACAGTAAATAAACTATCCAATTAATAACATTTTAATTTTAATTTTAGAGAAGTCTCCTCTCTAGACAAGGTGTCCCTTCAAATGAATCTGTATTTCATTTTAAGGTGTAATTTCCATTCTACCTTTGATAATAATTGTAATGCTGAAACTCTACTCTAAAACTTGTGGTTGATTTAAGGAAAATTTGAGAAAGGATATTTTTGTAACCCTTAATTGGCCATATAATTTTAGTTATTAATATGTAAATTGCATAATATATTCTTTTTCAATTTTAGGAATACATATGGGAAACTTTAAGCTGTGGTTAAAAAAGTTAAAGCTCTTTTTTAAGCATGGAAAAACCTGCAAGTAAGTGCTAGATATTTTAGAAAACTTCTGGGAAATTGCTGTCCTTCATAATCTGAAGTAATGGTATTAAAATTAGTTGCTTTCACACAGTTCTTTCTTTAGATTAATGCTCAGAGTACCCTGCTCACTAGGTTTCTCTGTGGTTTCCTTGTCACTGACGCATATTAATGACATCAGACAAATAAAGTGCCTTTCGTAATTGCTTGTCTCAAAGCATTGTAAAAGTCAAATATGGAATAATTAAAAATTCATTTGTGGTTTGTGGCTGTAAATTTGACTGCTGGACATCAAATTTGGCTCATGAGTATTCTTGATAGGTTTTCATGGTGGCTTCCAAGTCCAGGAACTACCCTGGCCGTGTCGTATAGCTGGCTGAATTCAGTAAGAGCGGGTAGGATGTTTTCAAGCACAATGTGATAAATGTGTGGGTAGGCACAAGAAGTTGTTGAAAATAACTAAATCTAGCTGTTAAGAAGGTTGAAATTTTAAGATAAAAAAATACCTATTTTCATGCAAAATACTTTCATTTAGATGTGAGAACATTTTATGCATCTGTGAAACAGAAAATATTATTTTGCCAACTACACCACACTCATCACATGTATTCATTATATGTATGTATATATGTGTATATGGGTTTGTGTATGTATATGTTTATTTTTCACTTACAGATAATTTTTAGATTCAAATTGCTTATTAATACCTAGTTGTTGCAACAATTTCTGCTGTATTCCTATAATAGATTCTCTGAAGACATTTAATATTTAAAAATTTCCTTGGTTAACCCAAAAATGGATAAAGTAATATAAGACCATTCTAATTTATATTGTAGCATATTGAATTTAAAATGCTGTGGGGATTTATTAAAATTCACATTATTTTTCCATCAGTGCAATTGCATTTTAAGTGATAAATAATCCAGAAGAGTTCATTTGTAAGAAAAACTAAATTAGAAAATACTTTCCATGTCTAAAGATGAAGATATTTTTTTATAATGAAAAAGATTGTGTGAGGAAACTGTAATTAGAACCAATTTATCCATTTCTTCATAGAGTTCTCTTAATGAGCAAGTATATAACCTTCCCTTAATTTGTAATTCTTTGACCATTTACATAAATACTCAGTTTCAAATATGGATAGGAATCATGATACAAAGTCACCCTTCTTTTATGAATGCTTAGTACATGAAATAAATTTCAATTCACTCTTTATTTGACAAATAGTATTTAGTGCCAAAAGGGTTTTCAGGTATTTTTCTAGGTATAGGAAATACATAGAGCAATGACCAAAATGGGAAAAATCCCTGTTTTTAAAATCCCTGTTGTCTTGGGCTCAACATTTTCTGAGGCAAATCCTTTCTAAAGATAATGGAGTAAGTATATGTGAAACATGTTATAGCATGATAAGTGTTCTGAAGAAATAAAGAGTAGGGAGGGAGTGCAGAGGATGCCAGAGAAGGACAATTGTCACCATGAAGGAAGTATTTAACTCAAGTCAGGCAAAAGGGCTCTTGGGTGTGTAGGTCAACAGGGGCCTGTAGGTTATTCTAAGAACCTGGCTTTATTATTATGAAGTCTGAGAAGCCACTGAGGGTTTTGAACTAGGAGGGATAAAATCTGATTGACTCTTGGGGAGAAGAGGTTGTGCTTGTGCAGGGTGAAAGGTTGGAGCCGGTCAGCAAGACTTAGCAGCCATTCAGGGAAGGCACATGGCACCTTCAGCTAGAGATACCGCAGGAACAGTGATTTACTGAATGTGAAGGAGGGAAAATGAAAGGTTAAGTGTGCTTCTATGATTTTTGTCCTGAGCAGTTATAAAGTGGTGTTGGTTTACTGAGTGAAGAAGATGAGAAAATTGCAAATTTGGTGAATGTGATTCTAAGTCTGAAATGTGGAGTAGAGATTTGGAGTGAGATGTAAATTGGAAGTGCCTTTGTTTCAGAATCTAGTAAAAGAACATTAGCTCTATAACTCTTTTTAATTTAAACCAAAATGATTTTAATTGACAGTATAGACAAAAGGGTATTAACTGACAATGTAGACAATTTAATTAATTTTTTCTTGTATCCATGACATTTCATTTACTATTCTAATAGAAGCTAATTGTTTTGGATTCTGAAAGTCTATTGTGGATGGTTGTTATGATGTGTGACACTAGCTAGTGAGATGTCTTTTCTCTTCCTGTAATCGTGAACTTTGGCTAAAGTAATGCTGAAAGCAATTACGTTTCATTTTCTAATCCAATTAAAATTAGAATTAGTGAAAACTTTTTTCTTATGTTCAGTGACCAAGGCTTGCCTTATTGGTTAAAGCACATTTAAAAAGTTCACAGAATTAAGAAAATCATGAAGCGCCAAGGATAGCCTGATAAATGTTACTAAGATTCCAAGACTATTCTCATATTACAGGAAATTTTTTCCTGTGGTCAAGTTAAACAGAGAAGAAATAAGTGGTTACTTAAACAGGTAGAACAAAGTGTGAAATATACACCGTCACATTCCTCCTTTGAGGACATTCTTACTAAAACGTCAAAGTTTGGATTTTAAACATTGCAAATAGGCAACTTGTTTTTTAAACATCATAATGCTTGGTAGTGTTCTCTCCTAAGGGAAAAATTCCTTGCTAGACTTATTTTTGCTGAGTAGTAAAATTTGTAAAAGTAACAGAAAAACACATTAGATGTTAAAATATCTGAAATATGATGGTTCTTTTTGGAGAATTTTGTGATTTTCTGTTTTTTTCCTGACTTATTCCCCTCAGAAAGATGTCTAGCCATTTCCCATTTTCTATTCAGTAGCTCCATGTCTTGGGTGACCTTTGCTGTGAAAGGTCACCCAAAACCCACTATTCTTGTGCCCACCATGCTTTATCTTCATTTAAAGCTAGTTCTTAGTACCTTGCCAGTCCACCCCTCCTTTTGTTTTAATTGAGAGAAATTGCAAATACACAAAAAAGGTGGAGGAATTATAGAGTGAAGATCCATGTAACCAATACCTATATTTTATAGTGAACATCTGACTATAATCACTATATCTGGTCAATTTTTCACCTGTTCCTCTGACCACTTTTCAATCCATCTTATGTTTTAACTCATTTCCAAGGTATTGCAGATATCAACATAGTTCATATTTCAACTATTCTGTGTGCAATCCTTAACTGAAGTTCAATATTATTATTAGTTTTGGTTTTTTTTTTATATGCTTTCCCACTCCCTACCAATCTTCTATCCTTTTCCCCTTTCTCAACCTTCCCCAGCCCTCTAAATGTCAATCTTCATGGTATTATTGATGTCCTAGTTTTTAAAAGTATTTTGCATGATTGAAGTATATGGTGTGTTAATGTTCCATATTTATTTTTATTATGCTGATTTGCTTTAATATACATTATTCTCTCAAACTCCATTCATTTTATTGAAAATGGTTATAGTTCATCTTTTTAATGGATAAATAACATTCCATACTCCTGATATACCACATCTTTTGATCTAGTTGTCTGTTAGTAGACATTTAAGCTACTTTCATGCCCTGTCTATTGTAAATAATGTACTATGAACATTGTGGAAAATAATTTTTTTGCCTTTATGGTTTCTTATTTTTTGGATAAATGTTCAAGAGAAGGATTGTTGCGTCATACTATGTTCAGTGTTTTAAAGGTGAGTCCAGATATCTCTTTCCAAAATATCTGCATCTGTTTACATTCCTATCAACAGTATAAATATATTTCTCTTTCTCATAATCCTCTCCAGTAGTTGTTGTTGGAGATTCCAAGTCTTCTGAGAGCAGTGCACTATACAAATCAAGTAGTCCTTTGATGCATTTTAATACATGAATACTTTGTGTAATGTAACCCTATATGGAGATACAAAATATTGCTATCACTACAGAGTGACCTTTTCTTAACTAGTCTCTGCTCACAACTCCCCAGCAGTAATGACTATTTTGATATTTTTCTGTCAGATAGTTTTTGCCTGATTTACAATATCTTATTAATAGTGTTATTACACTGTGTATATTTTTTGTGTGTAAGGGATTTTTTCACTCATCATGATGTGTCTGAGATTTAGTGCTATCTCCCATTTTACATTATAGTTCATCTTTCACCCAATAAATAATTCTCCCAAAGTCTATTATCATTTGGTCCTATTTAAATTAATCAATACTCTATAGCTTATTTGGATTTCTAAAATGCCTTCTATATTGAAAAGAAATTTTATTGGGAACTTGAAATAAATGGTCTTAGGGATGTTTTTGAGCCCCCAAATCTCTTTCCTAGATGCCTTTGAGGCAGTAATTTTCTGAAGGTCTTTCATTTATACAGACACAGTGCATTTCTCCTGCAAAATCAACTCCTTAGCTCCTATTTAGCAGTACTTTTCCCTGTGTAATAGTGAGAAATCCTCCTATGTATGTCTAAAGTATATCTGAAGAATTAAGAGTCCTTTATAATTCTGTAAATCATCCTGCATTGGTGCAGATCATGGCAAAACAATAAAAGCTTCAGGTTGATCAAAACCTTTACCCTGAGATTGTGAACCATCAGGATATGTTGATCTCTATAAAAACAATGTTCAGTGGAAGCTTGATATTGCCTCAAGCAATCACTTGTCCCAGGGTGAGACTATAATATCTATCTATAACGACTTGATATCAGAAATCTCTAGTTTGATTTTTTTTTATACCTCCCCTACCACTTTCAGAGTCTTTTAGGTGCAAATCAGGGAGGACAATTTGTTGTGTTCTTGGTCTGAGTATCCTGCATGACTAGCTAGCACAAAGCATAATCATATGCCCTGGAGTTTGACAGCTCTAAATCTGAGCCCAGGAAAAGGGACCTGTCTAGAAGGTGATATAATTTATCCATCTATGAAAAATTCCTTTCAATTACCATTGTGTCTCATACCAAAGAATTACTGTATTTGATTAAAAGTGAGGCCAAGAATCCAATTTTTGCATTTTCTCTCTCTCGTGCTTGTGTTTTCAGCTAATATTGTAGAGCCTTTTTATTTACTCAACCAGATTGACAAGATTACAAATGAGAGCTGTGTGTGGAAGCCTCTAATTTTTCATAAGTAAATGAATTAATTTATCATTGCTGTTGAGTTTTATTGCTATCTCCATGCCAGACTGCCCTGCTCCTTTATTCCCCCCTTTGCCTTCTAAACATTGGATCCATGTCATCGTGTTTGACAGGTTTCTGATTCCCCTGTCAGATGCAATTTGGTGCTAATCACATTTCCTTTGCTCAATGTCAATGATACAAGCCATGCATAATATTCCTATATGTCCACTCACTCACTTGCAGTGCAGCTGGAATATCTTGGGCATTAATCTGATAGAATGCCACATTGAAATGCAAAAATGATGCTTTAGCACTAAGATAATGTGGTCAGGCAGATGTGCAATAGATAAGAGAGGCTAAACTGGTGATCTTTCCTAAGGTTTGATGAATTTTATTTCATTTCTGAATGTCTCTTTACAAACCTAAGACTATGTAATCAGTGCTGGTTCATTAGACCTTCAGCATTTTTAATAGAACTCATTCATTGTCCATGTATGAAGGAATGAGGATTATTTTTCCCATTAAAAAGCAAGTTAGAGCTGGTTATTTTTAATGTTGAAGTGTTTCCCTGCCTAAGATCATGCACTTTATCAATGTATGAAAGTAGCTACAATTTAGAAAACTGTTTATACCATAGTGTGCCAGTTTCTAGCCCAGATGAAGTCCCAAACAATAAGCTTCTATTACATCATCTTAGACAAACACAGTGTGATGGTAGGATTTTAGCAGATTTAGGAAGGAGGTGATTGTTCTTTTTTGAAGTCTAGTTCGATGTTTTGACAATCAGAGAAGAGGGAGAGAAAGCACTCAAGAAAGAAAAACAACATGAGCAGGATCAGAGGTATTGAAGGGCGTTGTTTATTCAGTGAAACGGTAGTTGTGTATTGTGGTAAGATGAGAAAAGCAATTCAGGACCATATGGAAAAGGTCTTGATTTTGTTGACAAGAGGAAATAGCCTTTGCTTTTGAAAAGAACAAGGCTGGGTCATGATTAAATCTGAATAATTAGAAAGATTTGTTAGTAGTTTGGAAGGAGGCTTGGAGAAGAAACACAAAAAGACACTAAATTGGGGGTTTTTATAGTAGCTAAGGCAGGAGAGAAGGGCTCAAGTTTGGGCGGTAATAGTGGACTTTAAAAAATATAAAACATGTACACAGTATAGTTTCTATATTTGGGTGGGCTGTGGGGGTTGAAGGTAACCTGGGAAAGAAGAGAAAAGGAACACAAATTTTTAGGTTTTTACGTGACACACAGTACTAGATATTATGAAGATTTATAGATGAAAAGACTGACAGAAGTATGGGTAGGATAAGAAAATGACTTGAGTATGGGTCATGCTGGATTTGAGATTCCTGTGGGACATGCAAGTTATGATAACAGCAATCGAGGTAGAGATACTTGATAGTCATTTTGATTTATACAGTAAATAATTGAGAGCATGGAGATGCTTGCAATTATCTTGGAGGTGAGCATAAAACAAAGAAAAGCAACTAAGTGATGTAATCACGGGAAAGGATATATTTAAGGGAACATTATACCAAAGATGAGAAAAAAAATTTTAAGAACATTCAAAAAAGAGAATATCCTTGAAATTGGCATGTGGTAGAAGGTGTTTAACACTGTCATATAAAGAACATTTCAGAGGAGAGTTGAGGAAGTTTTTGTTGAATTAATAGTAAGTATAGGAGGATTTTTCTTTTTTCTATTTATAGAATATTTAGTAACACTTATCAATAACCATGGCTGTAACAGTGGAACAGTGACATTGGAACTCACACCGTACTTGGTTGAAAAGTAAATGGTATGGGATTGAAACAGTTCATGTTGACAGTTCTTTTCAAAGAAATCTGTGGTAAAGGGGAAGAGAGAGGACCACTGGGCTTGAAGCTTGAAGATCACATAAATACCAGAAATGTCCTTTTGAAAAAAAAAAAAGAGGGAGAACATAGTTCTCAGTAGGAGAGAGTTTACTCCAGATGGAATGACATTGGTTGTTGGTGTGCTGAAATATCTTAAATGTTGCAATGTGTTTTATACTAGAAAACTTCAGTTTATCTGAGAAAATCTTACTCCTTTTCATTAGTGTTTAATTTCTGATGTTGGGTTAGCTGGTTAGTATGAGTAGCATTGACTGAGTTCATGGCAAGCACATCTTCTACATTAGTGCTGTAAAACTTGTCAAATACACAGTGTGATTGGAGGACTTGGGGTTACAAGATATCCAACTAGTAACTTGAGTGGTGACCTGTATCTCTGCCTGTTGGCTGCCATCAGGCTGCCTTGCTGGTAGTTTTAATTTTATTTCTCAGTGCTTCGTGTGTAACTTGGGTTCTGAAAATTAAATAAAAATAATTTGATTTTATTTACTTGTATAGGTTATTCTACCCAGTATTAATTATTTCAAGTGCTAAAAAGAGAAAGTATGCTGATAATCTCTGAGTATCAAGCAACCAATTAAATATTATTTTCTTATGTAAAAATACTCACGTATACTAAATGTATATATTAGCAAACAAATTTTCATTTATTTTGCTTTTGCTAAAAAATGACACTTTTGATTGATTTTTTTAGAAATATGATTAATTGCTCTGTTATGTATTTATGTAAATTAGTTGCATGTGAAACTTGATAGTTGCAGTTTATGTGAGTAAATAAGTTTCGTTGAAAGTTGCTCAGCAAATACAGTTAGAAAATTAAGCTAAATGCTAATAGCTATTTAATTTTTAATTAAACTTTTAACCTAAACTTACTTGGTCATTTTAACCCTGTATTGAATAAAAACTATAAACCCCATTCTTCTTCATTTTATGTAAAAAGCATAAATATACATACATGTGGTGGTAATTAGAGAAATGATGTTTTAAAAGGATCCTCAGAGAAGCAATCATGCAACAAGGTTGAGAGTTACTAAGACAGAGGAATCTTAATATTTGTTCAAATTTTGTTTCTATGATTATTTACCTGTGAGATTTGCTAAATGATGTGATACCTGGTGATACCTGATACTGACTCCCAAAGAAACAAACAAAACCTACTTCTCTTGAGACAGGGCCAATGGAGGACATACACTTAATGATCATTTTTGTACTTCTAGGGAATTTACTCACAGAAAAATAATGACAGCCACAATTTCAGAGGTTGAAATAGCTAAAATTGCATGCCAAGTTTTAATCTTAATTGCCTTTTGATATAGAAGCTATATTATCAGTGCATTTTTTTTTCGTTTTTGTTTTGATGGCGTAGTGCTTGATGAATGTATTGCAGGAAAAAAGAGAGACTCAGAGGCATGATGGAAAGTCAAAACACAAAGGACCAAAGCTTCTGTGAGGGAAGGAGAACCTTCAGCCCTCAGATCCCCATGTGCTTTGTCTTAAAGCAGTCAAAGGGTAGAAAATGAGAGGTGTGACTATGCCACCAAAGCAACAATCCTATTGAACACTAGTCTGTAGGAAATTCTCAAAGGGGAGAAAGGCTACCCAGAGACAACCTGAAACAAAAACATCTCAGCTTTCACTGGGGAAGATCCTTTCCCTTTCAGGCTTTTAAAAAATGTTGAGAGTGAAGTCTTCCCATGCAGTTATTAACGGAACACTGATACCCAATGCTGGCAGCTGCTTGGAGCTTGTTTGCCCGGATCATTGTCAGATTTCAAACTGACATTCTCAAATAAGTGGGCATTAATTTTACAGACCATTTTCTTTAATTTTAATATTCAAAAGGAAAAGTTCGAAGCAGACATTCACTGTAATTCCATGTATTAAAAATCTATCAAGATATCAATTAGTTACTATTAAAGTTATCTGTGAATACTCTTTTGCCAGATTCAGCTCCTTTTTCAATAACTGTGAAGACAACTATTCAACAGTGTAAGTTCTCATTGTGTGTTGAATTCTGTAATAGAAACATTGAGGATTTAAGAAAAGGTTTCTCTGTCCCAGCTTTCAGAAAGCTTGAAATTTAATGGAAAAGCTAACACATACACACATATAAACCTATTCACAAACTAAAATAAGTGAGAATGTAATGCAAATGATATATCTAAGTGTTGAATTGGGTTCATAGTAATGAAATGATCAGTCAATGTGGTTAATAAAAGACAACTTCCCAGAAAATGAATCCTGAGCAAGAATTTCCTGCAGAGAGCAGTGTAAATTGAGATTGAGGAAAGGAGGAATTGTGTTACACACACACATACAAGTAATGGTACTAGAAGGCACTGATGCAGGTAATGTGGATAGGAAGACATTTTTGAGGAGATGAAAGAATTCAAAGTGTAGTGAATATAAATCTTGAGACTGAAGGGGAATTTTATATTTTCTTGTGATAATGGTGAGTATGAAGGAAAACAGAAATAGATTTTGAATATTTTATTGAGTGTACTACTCCGTACCTGGGATTAAAATAGAGTGCCCATACCACCTTCACCCTTCTTGTTATGTAATATTCAGTTTTTTTTTAATTGTTCAATTTTTTGTACTGAAATGTTTGTTTTACAACACTGTATGATTCAGAGGTATAGGATCTCACCTCCTCAAATGTATTTTACCACACCACACCTGCCACCAAAGCACTAATATCCCTTTACCAAATAGTTTGACTGGTTATTGAAAAAGTTAGATAGCTTGCATAGATTGCAAGCAACAAAAGCCAACAGATACCTAAAACAAGAGGAAATTCATTGAAAAAGCATGAGGGAGGGCTCTTGAAATCCAAAGGAAGCTTAGAGTTGAACATTTATGAATGAAAATGAATCAAATCAAATAGAGGAAGCAGAGGAAATCTGCTTTTAAAAGGAATAATCTAGTTGAAATGTCATTCTGCAGCAAGTTGGCACCAAACATTCTTAGCATGCTGAGCAACTAAGGTGGAGCTGAGGTTAGGTCTCAGCCCTTCCCCTCCCCCTGTTGTACCAGACCAGTTGGAGTGGAGCCATGTCTAGAACCATTGACTCTAGTGAAAGTGAGCCACTTGGATTTATGGGCATCCAAGCAAGGACACGAACAGGCTGATTTCCCTACAGAAAATCGGGAGCCTGTTGTGAATAGGGAAGGAATGACATGTGACCAAATATTGAGAAATATCTACTCCACTGTCTTTGGACTTTGAGTGGGCAGTTAGAGCAGTTCATCTGAGATTCTTTGACATACAAAGACAACCACATCATAGTTTGTTCAAGCTCATTTTTATCAAACAACTTTTTTCCAGAGAAGTTTCTGGGTGAAATAGTTCTCCAAGGAAAATAGCACACCCTTCACCACTAAGAATAGAACCTGAGTATTGCTAATTAAGTCCCAATTCAAATTATGTTAATGAAACTGCTAGGGGACTAAACAGCTAGAAGTCCCAATATGTTGTTATACCATGCCAAGCTCTTCCAGTATCTACACAGCATGCGAGCTGTATCTGTGAAAGCATTTTGTTATTTTCCTCTGAACTAAACCAAATCTCCACAGCAGTTTTTAAAAGTTTTTTTCACATAGTAATCTGTCTCTCTTGAACTGCTGAACTCCTACTTTGCACTGCAGTATTTCAGCACCCAAGCATAGACCTTAGCAATCTCCTAGTGCCAAATTTTTTAACATACTTTTCAGGTGAGTTTTTCCATTACATGAAGAATGACAGTTGCAAATATATTTGCCATTCTTTTGACATTAAATTATTAATCATCTATATGTTAAAGTTTCTAAACTGTAACATCTAAGTGACAAAAGATCTTCTTTATTTGTGAGCTGAAAACCAAGTTAACACTGAAATGGTTTCTATCCCTGGATGTGGAGTAGCTGATTTCAGTAATATGACTACTGGATTTTTGTAAAACAGTGGTTTATTGCAGCCAGAATTATTATTAGTGATCAAAGATGGTTCCAAAATAAGAATAAAAAAGATCTTTTCACCCGTATTTTAGCAGAGAATGCATAGTCATCTATAAGTCTGAAATTTGGTAAGTTTTCCATAATACTGAAAAAAAAAGTAATTATAGAAATGTGGATCAGAATTTATACTAGTGTTTATGTTTAAAGAATTACTGTGGCTATTTTAGCTTATACCCTTAAAAAGTCAAGTAAACAATTTGGTTTGTTAGAGGAATCCTTTCATTATAAATGAATTATAACCAAGGTACGAAGATGACATGGAGTCTTGGTAACGAGTTATAAAGAATTTTTCTGCTATCACTTCTCTTCCTTAATAAGACATATTAGTCCATGGAAATGTAGTTAAAGCATTAATAGAAACAAATAATTTGTGTATATATTCATATATGTGTGCATGGGTATATATGTACATATACAATGGGAATATGTATCAGTTGTCTATTGCTGTAATTGTATTGTGTAATAAATTAGAGTAAAACTCACTGTCATTTTAATGATCATTTAAATGATTAGTAGAGTTCCTTTGCCCTTGAGTCTACCTGTTAGCTGTGCAGTTCTCTGTGGTGTAATCTGAGCCATCTATCTTTCAGCACTATGGGCAATTGGGCATATCTGTTGTTGCAGACTTTGTTCCTTCACTTATTTGAGAACTAACTGGCTATTGGGTAACCTGGGCTGGGAAAGCAGGGCCCTTCTTCACTGGGTCTTTTACCCTTCATTAAGGTGGATCTTATTCTCTGAATAGTGGCAAATGGTAGAGCTCTAAAAGGGGAGACCAAATTGATGCAAGACTTCTAAATGCCTAGGTTTGGAAATGCCTATAGGCAAAATAAGCTACAAGGCCAGCTTAGATTCAAGGAATGGAGAATCTGAATCTACCTTTTATGAAAAATTCACCAGTATCACATTGTGAAGGAACATTCACCAAGGAGGAGAATAAGAGTAGATCATCGTGTTAAAAAAAAAAAAAAAGACCACAAACCATGTTGTGTCTGTGTATATATGTATGTATTTATGTATGTGTGTATGTATGTGTGTGTATACATAGGTAAACACCAAAAACTGAAAGAGTCCACAAGAGTCCAAATGTTTAAGAAATGTAGAATTCTAAACCTTTTAAGTAGATATAGGGCAAAAATGTAAACATTGCTTCTGCACAGGAGATTCATTAAGGATGCCTTTATCAATTCCGCAACTAAGTGTTATGGTTAGATGAGAATCCCCAACCCCCCAAAAAAATAGAACTTTGACTAACCCAATTATAAGTAGACTTTGGGCAAATCAAATTTGCTCTTCCTTTCTGCCTTTAGCATTTCCTGTAAACCTGTCTTTAACTTTGGAATTTGTTCCTGCTTCAGTAATAATGGTGTTAAAATGATAAAATTATAACTGACTAGTTGACAGTCTGGAGAGCTAAAGCTAGTCTGTTTTTCCACCCAGGCAGTGTTTCTTATGTGAAAATGTTCTCCTTTGGAACTGGAAATGACTTGCCTATTCTCTGTCCTGGCTGCACTTTTCACCATGGAGTCATTTGATTATGGTTCTAAGTCTTGTATTTTGTTCAGTTCATCAAACCTTGTCTTCCTGGTCAGTAGTTGTTTCATACTACTCTTTAGCAATCTTAAATGTAACCAAGACACTCTCTTTAAACATTCTTTACAATATCCCAAAAAGAAGTTACTGTTTAAGAAATGCCACTATATATATATATATAAATATATATATATATCCATGATATATATAGATATAAATATCTATATATATCTATATATATATAGATATATATCATGGATAGTTATACAGTTTTGGAGGTAGGTATACTAACTCTGGAACTTTACAGAATAAGGATCATTTTTTTTTGACCAGTAAAATAATCATTAACAGACATAGTAACATGTAATTGACATTAAATACTAGGTATCTCCAGTCATCTATGCTTGAGACATGCCAGTTTTTATGACAAAGAAAGCATCAATACAGTTCATCTGTTATTCAGATTAAGAAAATATCTTAGTATCTTACAGTTGTATTAATAAAACTAAGATAATAAAACGAGTTAGAAATAACTGACAGGAAACTGATGAGCACTACAATGAAACAAATATTCTTCCATATTTAAATATTTATATGAAATTTATTTCTATCAAGGGTGAGGTTGGGCAGTAATCTTTGAAGAAGATTAAATAAATGTGAATTGGGTAAAAAATTATTTCCTTTTGGTTTTATAGATTATCAAAAGATCAACTAAATGAGAAGCTAAATAACTAAGTGTTGGTTCTTCCTCAGGACTTGGGCATCTGGGAGAAAGTTATTTTCCTTAGAATCTTGGCAAAACAAAAATGAAAACAAGTGGTGTGTTTCAATTCATAAGTCATAATTATTTTTCTTATTCACTGTTTTGACTACTCCGGATAATTTAATTCTTCCCAAATCCAACTCTATCCCTACTCCCATTACACTTAGCAGGATGACATTAACTTTTAATTTGCTCAGAATATTGTGGCTATCCAAGTTTAGTTCCTTAATTCCCGTTCCTTTTACATGAAAGCCTTGGCATGTTTCCACTTGCTTCTATTTGCTGTGTCTACAGTAGACATGGGTCTCCTTTTTGTGAAGCCCAACCCTTTGATTCATGTTTTTAATCATAATCCTCCATCTTCTGGAATCTCTGAGACTTTTGTTCAAATAACTACATTTCTCCTAACATTTCCCAAAGAAATGTAAACAGTTTCATTTGCCTAAAGTATTTGAAAAACTCCCTTTTATATTTTTAATTCTTCACTGTATAATCTGTTCTCCCTATGGTGACAAAAATACTGTTCTTTATTCATAAAGCCTTCATTTTTTCCTTTTTTTTATTGAGGTAACATTGCTTTACAACTCTGTATATGATTTAGAGATACTGAATCACACCCCCTCAAATGTATATTGCCACACCACACCCACCAAAGTTACCACCATAGACCATTGACTGACTCCACTCTGCTCTCCATGCTTCCCCCTCCTTCAGGTTGTCCCAATTATGTATCAGATTTCTAGGGTTTGTTATTGGTTTGGCTCTGTCTCAAGCTTGGTTTTTCCACATGAAAGTAAAACCTGATATTTATCTTATCCTTCTGTCTTATTTCATTTAGCATGATCCCCTCTAGTTCCATGTGGTTGCAACTCCAGTAATTCATACACACACACACACACACACACACATATATTCATATTCATATATATGAGTTCCTGAGGTTCATATATATAACAGAATAGTATTCCATTAAACAGTGAAATATATACATACATGCATACCACATCTTCCCAATCCATTCATCTGTCTTTAGATACATAGACTTTTTCATAAATTGACGATTGTAAATAGTGCTGCAATAAACATAGGGGTGCATCTATCCAAATTAGTGTTTTTTTAATTCCTTGGGCAGATATCAAGCAGTGGAATTGCTTGAAAATAGAGTACATTTATTTTAAATGTTTTGAGACTCCTCCAAAATATTTTCCATAGGCACTGAACCAGTCTACATTCCCACTAGCAGTGTACAGGTGTTCCCTTTTCTTCATATTTTCACCAGCACCTGTTTGGTTCTTTTTAATATTGGCCCTATTCACTGGAGTGAGGTGATGTTTCATTGTGACTTTGATTAGCACTTCCCTGATGGTAAGTGATATTGAATATTTTTTTCAGGTACTTGTTGACCATCTGTATGTCTTCTTTGGAGAAATGTCTCTTTAGCTCTTCTGTCCTCCCCCCCCCCCCCATTTTTTTTAATTGGGTTGTTTACTTTTTGTTAAATTGCATTGTTCTTTGTAGATCTTGGCTATCGGTCTCTTGCTGGATGTATAATGGGCAACTATTTTCTACATTCAGTAGGGTTTTTTTTTTTTCTTTAATGATAGATTCTTTCACTCTCTCAGAAACATTTATGATGTAGCTTTTTGTTTATATTCTCTTTTGTTTCTACTGCCATTGCATATGAATCCACAAAGACATCACTAAAGCTGGTGTCATGGAGTGTTTTGTATATTTTCTTCCATGTATTTATGATTTGCCTTTCATATCAAGTCTTAATCCATTTTGAGTTAATTTTTGTATGTGGTGTTAGATGATAGTCTTTCATTCTTTTGCAATTGTCTGTCCAGCTTTTCCAATACCATTTGTCAAATTTTTTTCCCCTTTATTGTATACACCTGTTTAAGAGTTATTTTTATCTTTTTATGTTTTTGTCTGAAGTTCTGGGGAGTTATACTTACTAGTACTAGTACCTCCCACTCCACCTTAATTCATAAACCAAACTTTAACTTCCTATCTGCAGTATTTCTTCATCATCTAGGGAAACTTCATTCTTAAATAGTCACCATGCATTGGTTCAATCCTATGACTTACCTTTAGGCAGTTAGTATCCTCAACATATTTTCCAAGTTCTTTTTTTGATACTTCACCCTCCAGTTGCTTATAAATTTAAAACTGGTGATCCCAGTTATCTGTTCTATCTTTATTAAATGCTCCCAGTTCTCAAATTCTTTTTCTAGACTAATATCTCTTCTTAATTTCACTGTTTTTCATAATATTTTTAAATTTTTCTGAAAATGGAGTTTAACAACTGAGTCTGTATTTTATATTCTTATCCAATTGTAAAGGTCTTTAGTGACACCATGATAATTGTTTGGTCTTGTTTTTGCCAAACTAGAAAGCAAACAAAGTTCTCTAGCCTTTGAGATATTACCGTGTTAGAGAGCAGTTCCACTTATTGAGTGAAGAACAGTGGATGGAATGGTCTATTTAGCATGGAACCAAAGCAGAAATGGTAGGTTTTCTTGACACTTACGATGTCAAATTAAAAATTTTTGGAGTTGGCACCTGAGTCATACCACTTCACATCTCACCTCCAATACATTAGCTACATAACTTGAGTAATATTTCTTCACTACTTTAAAGTTACATTACTTTGTTTGTAAAATGGAGATCATGTTAGCATGTATTATTGATGTTAATGGGATTATCCATGCAAAACTCTTAGCACAGTGCCTGGCCTATGTGTTTGGGTGAATTTTCTTATCATTTAGAATTCATTTTGTAGAATACTCCAAAGGAGAAGTCCACTTGCAATTTATTTAAAAATAATTTATCATGAGTTTTTAATAGGTTGAATTTGAAAAACTTTGGGTATGAAGTTTTTATTGTACTAGATGATGTGTTTTATTTTGAAATACACAAAATCTTATGAAGAATTTTTTATTTTCTCTGAAAGAAAAAATATCGATATGCTCTTAAACTTGTGATAATTCTTGAAAACCTTTTAAAGACCATCTATCAGTGTCAGTTCCCAGACCTATTACTTAGTAGCCATAGTTTTGCTTAACATATTTAAATCATCCTTATACCAAAATTTTTTTGAAAAAAAAACCACCAATTTCTTTGCTGAAATATCAAAACAAACAACATAATTTTTACCCCAATATCCTTGAGTATATGAATTCTCCCAATGAATATATAAATTTGTCTCATATACTCATAATCAGTACAATTTAAGTGTATTGTGAGCAATCTTTAATTACATAACTGCAAAGACTTTAGGACATTTGATGTCATGAGATAGCTTACTTGAATATATTTAGCATCCTTTATCTGAATTTGCTAAATTCTAGTCTTTTGTATCCCTTTGGGTCAGGAGATAAGGGAAACAGGTTGTATTGTATCTTAGAGATCCTTTAATAATTTATGCATTTAGGGGCTACAATGTAATATATTACAGTGTAATATACACTGTTAGTATAGAGGTTGCTGATAGAAAGTGTTCACTTAAGCAGAGTCTAGGTTCCTTAAACAACCATAGATCAAAGTAGTGTTTAAAACTAGAACTTCTTTTCTAAGTCTAAATTTTGCTTCCAGGATGTATCATCTCCTACACTTAATTATGGTTCATATACTTAATGAGTCTAATATTACAATTTTATTTTCCTCTAGTAAAAGTAACATCCCCCTCCAAGGGGAAAAAAAAAAGAATAACTGCCTTTAATTTCTGGTTTCCATCCTAAAAATTTATTTCATGTGCAGGCTATTGTTCTTAAAGTAGCAAAGATACAGTTATCAACTTAAAAAGTATTGCATCTGACAGGTCTTAAGTATTTGTGGACATGTAGTTGTTGACTATCTAGAAGGGGAACAATTTTTAGAGACAGAAAAATAGAAATTTGAAGTAATTTGCTCACAAAGAATACATTCATGATGAAGTTAATAAGCACTTTCCAGGTAAATTTACTTAGGAGTTGAGTTTTGGTACTGTGAATAAGGTATGATTTTAAAAAATAAGAGTAAAGAGAATGAAAATAGAATATGAGAAAGTACTTACAAAAGGCTAGGAACAGTTGACCAAAATATATCAAGAAGTTTTAAAACTCAACAATTAGAAAACAAGTGACATGACTAATCAATAGGCCAAGACACCTGACTAGCCATCTCACCAGAGATACACAAATAGCAAATAAGCGTAGGAAAAGATGTCCCCAGGGAAATAAACTCACCTGTACCCTTACACACTTGTTAGAAAAGCCAAAATCTGTGTAGCACCGAGAGTGAACTATAATGTAGCTATGCTTTTTGAGTGATGATCATGTCTAAACATTTAAAAGTTTACCTTTTGTATGAATGTGCCATTCTGGAATACAGTGTTTACAATGGGGAAAGTAGTGCATAATGTGGGGTTGGGGGAAAGAACAGAAGAATTGGGTCTCCTCAATTTTTCTGTATACCTTAAGCTACTCTAAAAATTGCTCATTTAGAAAGGAAGCAGCATGGTTAGCAAGGGGATGATAGATTAAAGAAACACAAAGATAAAAACCTTTTTATCTTTATAAACTTATGTGTTAAATTTCTGCTTTTCATTTTTAAATTTAATCAATCTTATTAAAGAGTTTATATTTCTTGTTTGCCAAGCTGTTGATAATGGAGGTGGTAACTTCAAGGTGTTACATTTATTTCTGTGACTAGTGTGTGAATAATTAGTAGTAGAGGATTATGTATTACTAGATTACCCAAAGTCATAAATCCTGTGTGGTAAACTTCAAATCTCCCAGTTTGCATCTCAAATCTCTTAGAGTAATTTTAGAGTTGGGAACTGATTGCCTTAAGGTGTCTATAGGGACAGTACTTGAAATAGTTGAAATGAGTAACTGTTCTCATCATTAGAATTAATAGAATTTGTAGGGCTCAGTGCACGTCCTGCATGAATATCTGCCTAGAGTTAAATTACTTCCCCAGCTAGAGAGATAGGAAACCTACCCAGAAACGCAGGGAAGAGTAGAATTTTGGCTGGTGAAAATTGGGTATAGGTTTAGGGATGTAGAGCCACAATTAATTTACATTTGATTTTAATTGATGGCATCCTGATAAATCAGAGGGACTTTAATTAAGAAATAAAAATGTAGACAGATTGGTGTATTGGTAATTGGAAAGAGAGGACATTTAACTAATGAAGTATGACTTTATTAAATGTTTTGTTCATTTTCTAGAAATGCTATATAGAACTTATTAACAATTATCTTTCACTTAAAAGCAACAGTGATCGTTGGAGGATTTAGACTCTTTATTTAAAAACATTACTATGTTAGAAATAATGATTGAAACATTAAAATACCAAATTGCTTTAATATTGTGCATGGACTACTAAACAACTACCTTCATTACATGCTCTTAGGGTGCATCTTTTAGTGATTTTTTGTCCAAACGTGCAATTAGTAAATGGCTTTGTACTGTAAGTTTCCAGTTTAACTAGTCAGATCTCTTGCCTCTGCTCAAATTCTCACTTGGCATTATTTCTCTTTTTTTATGTCTCTAATATAATTGCCTAGAATGATAGGTGTCTGAAAAATGACATAGATTATAATTTGCAGTATTACCTTTGCTGTTGTCAATTGTTCCCCCTTATAATTACAGCTTATACAAAAATCTGTTTGATACTTCCTTGTAATCAGAGTAATAATACCTTGTATTTATACAGTCTTTCTCTAGTGAGCTCAAAGCACTTTCATAGGCACTCTTGTTAAGTGTCACGACATTCCCGTGAGCAAAGCAGATGGCTGCAGAAAGGGAGTCTGAAGTGTAACCAGGTTAAATGACTTGCCTAGGGTAAAGCCATAATCACTGACATTGATGGGAAAAAAGCCAGGTATCCTGATTCTAGACTAGTTTTCTATCATCTGCATCACTTTGCCTTCAAATTTTTTACTTGTGACATCTGTTTCTATCATAGTCATGCTGTTAATTAGTTAATATCATTTTCCTGCAAGATTAGCTAAAGGGAACAGATAACTTTGAGTGTTTAAAAATATGTTTAATGTAGCTTGAGAGGAACAGTGACATTTTATCGGGAGGATAGGTAGATTAGTTTTATTGGAATTTGGTTGCTTGATGAACATCACCCATTTGGGAGACACTGGGGTATCATGTTTTACCTAAATAGTGCTCTTTGAATGATGTGGCTGCCTAGAAGTTAGTGCTCCAGTTTTCCTGTGTGCATCAACTGAAGCAAAACAAGATCAATTAGTTGATTACTGAATTATACTCAGTGATGAGTCCACTGAATTAACAGATCTGTCTTTTTATGCTCAATTATCTAAATGTATAGTCAGAGTTTTAGGTTTAATTACTATATATATGAACATATATATTTGAAACCTGCTTATTAAAGTGTAGATAAAATTTAATCCTATTAGCCATGCTTTTTACCTCCAATAAAATCCTCCATTTTTCCCTTATATATTGAAGTGCACATACGTGTCTCTTATCTGGATATGCCACCCCATGCTACTCTGAATGAAGAATGTAGCTTGGAACCAAAATTGGACTTAGGGTGGGTATTTATTATTTGTTTACTCAGGGATACTTCGTGGAAGGGCAAAAGACTTGAAGGGTATATCCATCAAAGTTCTCCCATGATGTTTGGGCCTAATATATATGACACATTGATTTAATAATAGAAAGAACTGATTTAATTGTTCTGACCACAGATTTATTGACAATGAAGTATAATTTGGTGACCAGTAAATCTTATTATTTTTTCTCTCTTGTCCTCATTTAGAAGGCCTCATTTATTATGTAATGTTTGATTATAATCTGATAATCAGTCTTCAATTTGTTACTTTTATCCCAAGTTCACTTTTTCCCCCTTGTACACAGTCACAATTTTTCACTCTTGTTTTCTTCATACATTTCCTTTTCCTGTTTATATGAGATCAATGTGTCTTTTGTGATAAAGTTTTCTGAGAAAGTGTTAAGTAGAAAAATACATGCAGAATAAGTTTCACATTTCTGTTTTTTTCAGAAATAGATGTTTTCTTTGTTTTATTTTCAATGAGTATTTCATGTGTAATTGGTGCATATTTTTTAGAAAAAGCTGCTTTCCCAGTCACAGGCCATACTGCTTACACTGTAATGTCTTTATAGTACTTTATTGCTTAATGGGGTTTCCGACTTCCTGGTTTACAATACTATTTGAATAACAGACCCATGTTTTTCTCTCACCTGGTCGTGGCATCATCCTTTACAAACTAAAAAATTACTGGGACAAGAAAATTGTTCATGTAACTATGTGTAAAGAGTCTAAAATAGTAAAATAAAATAAAACTGATCATTGAATATTGCAAGTCTTAACAGAAAGAACAATTTAAAACATTTCAAATTACTTAATATTGAGTATGCACTATGTATTAGGTACACCCTTTCTATGTCTTTAAACTTCAAATGAAAAGTAGGATTTTGCCCAAAATATTCTTTGAAGATATAGATCCTCTTTTTCATTGGTCTGTTTCCCAAGGTGTATCCTAGAAACAAATTACTTGCTTTTTGACCTTTCAGCCTGAACACAGTTTTATTTCTGGCCCATGAGAGAGCCTGTGCTCCCCACTTCCTGCTCTGGGCTCCTCACCTAATATCCTTCCTGGGCACTATGCCATAGGTCCAGGGAGACATCAGTGAAACAGCTGGTGACTTCTCTGCTTATTAGTGGCAGTATCATTTGAGTAAGATGGATTCTTCAGTCTTCATTTCATCCATGGCTCCAAAACAATGCTTTACTTAAAAATAATTTGACAAAGGTAAAAGTTTATAGATTATGCAGTAAAATTCTCTATTATCATCTTCTCTTTTCCTCATATGCTTTGGTTTATCATGCTGGCATTTTTTTTTCCTTTTTAAAATTTGCATTTACTAAGAAGTTAAAAGATGGGAAACATTGCAAGTCTTAACTAATCCTAATAACAATTTCACTGAGAAATCATATTATTCTAATATTATAGATGTGGGGGCAACAGCTGATGGATTTTCATAATGTGCCAAATTGCAAAAGATAGTCTGATGTAGAACCAGGACTGATGATTCTGACTCACAATCCAACTTCAGGAATGACATAAACTGATTATTCTTTGTTTTAAGTTTGGTGAATACCAACATTTCTAGTGTTAATCATGGTTAAATAGCTATCTGAGAACTTAAGTAAATTATAATGATGACTCTTTACAATTGTCATATGAGTATACACAGTTTATTAGATCAAAGAAAATATAAAAAGTGTAGAAACTAATGTCAAAACACATGAATTTGACATCTGAGAAATATGTACCACTTATTACTTAAAATAATAGTGAACATGTATTGTACCTTTACAGGGTGATACACACTATAAAATATGCAAAATTATGAAAATAGTGAAAGGAATTAGTAATGTACCCCCATTAAGAGACAATGAATTGAAGATACAGGTGCTTAAGAAACATGCACCAGGTCACATCAGCTAAAGCTCTTCTGGGTCCCCAGTGTATTTTCAGTGTGTAAAAGGAACTGCTGATTTTGATGATGCCAGAACTGGGTGGAGAAAAACTAGACTTACTTGCCTAACTCCTGCCCAGATGAACTCAATCTTTTGAAATTAGCTTTCATTTTATCCTTTTTGATTGCTCTGCTTGTTTACTCTGGCTTCTCTTTTCTCTCATAATCTATCTCATAGATAGATTTCCAACACCTCCATCTATTTAGCCATCCTGGGGATCCTCATTTAGTCATTGGCTGTACTTCCATGAATCTCTTTCTAGAAAACTTATGAATCTATGCTTACATTTTCTTTTTTGTAAACTTAAAACTCTTGGTTGTGGTTGCTGGTAAGTAATATTGAAGCATGCCAGGATTCACTAGCTTTATAGACAATAAGCTTTTCAGGGGCACTGCCCAGGATAATAGTACCAAAGAAATTAGGTGTGAAAGTTTTTAGCCCTTGATTCTTGAAATGTCCACCATCCTAACCTCTTGAATATGCCTTGCTGATTAATTTGTGCCAGTGTTACTGAAGAACTGCTGTGGAACCACCGGATTCTCCCTTCTTACATGGACCTCCATCTTCACGTTTACAAGCTGAAACTGTCTCCCTCTTCCTATGTCTATCCATTGTCCTTCTTTCACCATTTTTTCCCATGACACTGAGCGTATAGAGGCAGTTTCATAAATATTAATTCTTAGAACTCCAAATAAATATTTAATAAAGCCTAGTTCTTCTTTATAATTGCAAAATTGAACAGTTTTAGTTTTAAGAGACTTTTCAACTTTACCCTATTGCAAAGACAACTTAGTTAAAAATTTCACTGATAGTCAAAATTGGGGAGAGTAGAGAAATTTTCGAAATAGAGACCTGTGAGACAAAACTGGTGTCCATGTTCTGAGCACATCCACAGTTTTTCACTCTTGTTGTCATTACATCTTGGCAGGGGAAAGATGAAAATAGTGCCTAATACCTCTTGAGGTTTTATCCATGTTCTGTGAATATCTGTGATTTTAAATAAAATTATTAATTAAAAATATTAAACAAGGAACACTCTTACACTGTTGGTAGGAATGTAAACTGGTCCAGCCACTATGAACAGCAGTATGGAGGACCCTCAAACTAATGAAAATGGAACTCCCATTTGACCCAGCAATCGCTCTTCTGGGAATCTACCCAAAGGAGACCTCAAATGTGGGTGCAAAAGGACATCTGTGCTCGAATGTTTATTGCAGCACTATTTATAATTGCAAAGACATGGAAACAACCCAAATGTCCCAAAACAGATGAATGTATGAAAAAGATGTGGTATATACACACACACACACACACACACACACACAGTGGAGTATTACTCATCAGTTAAAAATGACAAATTTGATGAATTTATGGAAACCTGGATGTACCTAGAAGAAATGATACTAGCAGAAATGACTCAGAAAGAAAAATGGTTTCACTAATATATGGACAACCAAATGAAAGTACACAATAGGAGGATGGGGACCCTCTGGACCAGCCGGGGAAGGGAAGTGGTGGGTAACCCCCAGGGATTAAAATGATGTGAAATATATATATATATATATATATATATATATATATATATATATATATATATATATATATATATATAAATTATTCAAAAAAAAGGGAAAGCAATGCAGGCAATGCCAAGAACACCACTTCAGTCAAGATTCAAATCAGTGATTCCACTCTAATGTGGAAATTAGCTAATCCTCTGCTGGTTTCATTCCTTCCATTCAGTTCTTTATTTCTGATGCTTTTGACTCTTGTTCTCTCTAGAAGTAATCCCTGTGGATTGTTCCGAACAAGTTTATTCTGATTGATTCACTGCTATTAAGATACTTTTTTAAGAAAAAAATTTAAACAAATGAGAGAAAAACCATTGCACTCTCCCTGTATCTGAATGTCACTTTTTGACAAAATACTAATGAATCAAATACATTTTCCCTGTTCTTTACAGTAAAATCTACAGTAATTCGCCTGCCTTCGTATGGCAGTTTGGTCTGGCTCTGGGCTGCCTCTCCAGCTCCTTTCTGTTACCTTGTAAAATGTGCAGCTTAGAATGTTCTTAAGAAGAGAAAAAGAAGCATGAAAATACCACCATTCCTGTGCCTGTTGGCCAGTTATATGTCTCCTTTGGAGAAATGTTTATTTAGTTCTGTCCATTTTGGCTTGTTTGTTTCCTTTTTGTTGAAATTTTACGAGTTCTTTGTAGATGTTGGATGTGAGCCCCTTCTGGGTATATGATGTTAAAATATTTTCTCCTGAATGGTGCTTTTACATTTTAATGATAGTTTCTTTCAGATAGATGCTCTTTGGTTTGACAAAGTACCATTTATTTATTTTTACATTGCCCTGGTGGTTGAGAACCAAAAGATATCCCTAAAGCCAAGATCCTGCTTTATTTTGCCTGTTTCCCTCTATGTATCTTAGAGATTCAGGTTTTACATCTAAGTCTTTATTTTGATTTAATTTTTGTGCATGGTTTGAGATAGTTGTCTAGTTTCATTATTTCATAGGTGATTATCCATTTTCCCCCCAAACATTGAGATATTTCTCAATTGTATATTCTTAGTTTCTTTATCATAGAAGGGGGGGAGGTTGGTTCTGCGTTTGCAGTTTTGTTCTGTGTGATTCCATATAAATTTTGGTAATGTTTGTTCTGTTTCTTAGAAGCAAACCATTGAAACTTTAATAAGAATTGCGCTAAGCTTGTGTCTAACTTTGGTAAGATCGCCATTTTTAACAAGCTTAATTTTCCCAGTCCATTAATGGAAGGAGTATTTTGTTCTATTGAGGAAGTCTGTGTGTATCTTGGTGGTAAATGTGATGTGGCAACATATATCTAAAGAATTGTGAACTTGCCATATTCATATCATATTATAGCTCTAAATCATAGCATATACAGGTGTTAAGCCAAACACCTCAGTAAAACTAAATAGGTAAACATATAAATAAATACATAATAAAATATTCTGTGTATCTAAAAACTTTAAGTGAATTTTATAAAGAGAAATTGTAGCTTATTAAGACCATTCAAAATTATTTTTTGAGATAATCTCTTATCAGGAATATATAGTTATCCAAGGCTGGATTTATTATCATACCCTTATGTAATTCATCATTTGATTTTCTTTTCTAGACCTATAGCTATCCCTAAATGTATATAAAATATCATAATCCCTGTGGTTTTTGAACTCTCCTGATAATAGCATGCCTGTTTTTATTTTTTTTACCTTAGCAACAAATTTGTCTGTTGAAGAATTAGACTTTCTTTTTTTTCTGAAATAAAGTAGACTGTTGCTTTCTACTAATCTTTTTTTAAAAAAAATATTCATAGGAGAGATACCGTACTCTTTGGAAAGCTTGCTAGGCACTGCGGAATATTTTTTTCATATTATATTACCTTCAGAAAACAATGTATGCTTTGGGGAAAAATACAAAAGCATTTACTCCATGTATGTCACCAGTATGGTTACAGGACAAAGAATTCTTCTTTCTTAGATGTGTTTTCATGTTTATCTAGAATACAGTTCTGTATTTCTTCCCTAAAATTATGATGATATCTTAATGACATAATTATGGCTCAAGTCCTAAGGGATCATGTCAAAATGGCATGACAGTTCTCCAGTACATGCTGGGGTCTGCAGCTTGTAAAGTAACAGTTTAAGTGATGGTGGAGTCACATCATTGAATATATCAACTTTCTCACTTCAAGCATTTTTCTTTTCACTCAGTTTTATCTATAGTTTTTGTGTAAAGTTTATTCCTTCACTGATATATATATCATTACAAAAATTTTTGCCAGGAAATTCTAACATATGTGGAAAATGTACCGCTACAATTAGAAAGTGCTACTTGGCTCTTGGAGAACCAGTTTGATGACTGTAGGCATATGGATGGGACAGTCCCAAGGCTGTATCTATCGTCACCATAGTTTTGAACACAGTTTGGGAGTTGGTTTATATCTAAGTTGCTGAGATGAGCAGTTGTTAACCCACTAACAACAGCACCTACCCTGGGAGTTCCTGCTGTTTCAAGGTGTGGGATCAATAAGGGAATGTCCTTAATCTCATCGCACTTATAATTTATTAGGAGTGAATAGAAAAAAAATAGCTATAGTGCCAGAAGAGTGAAAGAACTAGAAAGGATGTTCTGAAGTCAATTAATCATCCCAAAGTTAGTTGATTGAGTAGCAGATGTTCAGTGTCATATGCTCTATTCAATTAACATAGGAGAGTTAAAAACTAACATCTTAGTCACTGATAAAACTTGGGGTTTATTATGTATTTATTTCCGTATATTTTTAGCCTTGGCATTTTTTCACACTATAACCTTGAAAGTTACATGCAATCTTTTATTTTGTAGGCATTAACATTAAAATTCATTAAGATTTATGAATGAAAAAGATTTCAACAAACACAAACTTTTTAACGCTTTTCCCATTACTACATAGGTTAAATTTTTCTGTTTTGAGAAGTTCTAATATTTTAATCCTTTAGGGGATAAATTAGTGTTCTGAGAATGTATTTAGCAAAATTGCTCAGTGACTGTAAGAGTTAATGCACCAAAAGCTCATGAAATTTTGTTTGTTTTCTCCTCTTAGACTTTCCAACAGGGTAAGATTTATTACTGCTGCCCCTTTCCTATGGAAATCAGGTTTTCTAAATGGGTAAATTAAAGCTTATTGTAACTTGCTCAAGGTAATATTGGATGCCTTTGTGCTGCAGGGGTTTCTTTCCAATGTGGGTCTTTTAACCTTTGGTTCCATTTAAAGGAAATTTTCCTGAAAGATTTATTTTCCCTCTCTATGGCATTTTTAGATGCTGTACATGATGAGTTCAGACAGTACAGAGTGTTGAAGAAATAATGTGTTTCTTTAAAAAACTGAATTTCACTGTTTTTTTAGAGCTTTCATTATTGCCATATTGAGTATATATATTTAAGAAATTGTATCCTTGTACATGTTCAAAATGTCAAATATAACTACTGGGGTATTTGGCTTAAAAGGGAGAATAGAACTGGAATTTAGTCTTTCCTAAATGCATATTTTAAAGTTGGTTATATGTGTATATATATATGTATGTACATATATACATATAAAGTTTATATATAAATTTTGACTAAAGGAATATTTAGCTCTGTTGGTCATTTCATGTAACATTCTAATTTATGAAAAAATCCGAGTTGTGTTACTGCATGTACAATCAACTAAGGTAAATTTTATAGTTTATAAATCAGTCATCTTTAGGATATATTAAACCAAGCAGGATACAAACCAATCGCTGAAATGAACAGCTAAGACTAAAGGGTTTTTTGTTGTTGGTCGCTGTTAAAATGGACTATCTCTGGAAACACAACTTTTACTTTCCCTGTTTTTATAGTAACGCTGCATTAAGATGTCAGGTCGAAATATTTTTTTCATTCTCTCTCTGTTTTGATATTTCATTTGAGAACCAATATTTCAAAAAGTGTAGTGATTTAGTACAGATTCCTTAGTTCCAGCCAGATAAATAAACCGTACCAGATTCTGTGAACTGATTTATTGACAAGACTCTGAGGGATCACAAGCCTTTTTAGAACATTTGAAACATTTCTGAATCCTGAATTTTATTGAAGTTTTTCCCAAGAGAGATACAGAGTAGAAGAAAAACCTTCTTCTCTTTCCATAGACATGGAACATCTTAACAACGCTTTTACTTTCTTCTTTTAAAGGTCAGTATTTTTTTTTTTTAAAAGGACCACTGGCAACACAGACATGCTGTTGCGGTGAACACAGTAGGAGCCATCTTCTGCCTGACCAACTCCCGTCCTCTGCAACAGTGCCTTCAAGCCTACGTTGAAAGACCTAGAAAGCCTCTAAGGTTCTCTTTGTACAGTGATTGTTATGTCTTTGCATTCCACATTTATATCTTTTTCTTTGAAGAAAATATATAGGACAATTTTCTGTAAATACATGCCCTTGACTTTTTTTAAATAGACAAATGTGTTTGGATAACCACAGATTCAAATGGATTTTCTCTTTTTTTCTCAAACCCAAACATCTCTCCTGAAAGGAAGGTGACTTGAAAGACTCCACATGCCATATGGATCTTCCTGGGAATTGTAAAGAGAAGCTTCCAGGTTAGAGGCAGGATGGCTATATAAGCGTTTCCAAGATCCCACCATGACCTTTTAATTGCTGCTTCTCCACAGAGTGGTGTTGGTTCTAAAGCTAATGTAGGGAGTTGATGTGTCCTTTGCTGAGGGGAGTCTGTACCCTGACATTGTCTGCTGCTCAGGGCTTCTTTGTGCTGGGATTTTAGATCCTAGAAATTGTGACTAAGGGAGGTTAGTGATTTGTCCCAGGAGATAGCAAGTAGTAAGACTGATTCAGTTACTCAGTTTGGATTTTACTTCATTAGACTCATACTAATAGAAGTTTTTGTGGGACCAGGCAAGGAAAATGAAAGATGCTTATTTGGACACATAGGATAAATCTACTTTGTCTTGGTGGCACAAATGTGACCTCTTCAATGCCCTCCCCTGATGGGCCTTCATCTCTATTATCTGTAGACCAAGGGTAGCAAAATGAAAAGTATGACACCAGAAATTAAGATCTCAGGAGGAAAACATATAGTGAAGCTGAAAAGTAAAATATTAAAAAGTACTTTTAAAGTAGTGCTGGCACTGTTATTGAAAGTGGAAAAGGTCCAGACATTCGATGTTCAGATCACCTACAGGAAGCTAAGAAAGTGCAAAACAAATGCTTTTGTAAAGCAAGATTAAAAGAAAAGAAAAAGTGAGACAGTAGAAGATAATCTGAACACAATGGAAAGAATGAAATTGACAAATGACACGAATTCAAAATGAACTGCCTTTAAAAAAGCAAGAATAATTGTGAAGCCAAATGACTTAAAAAAAAAAAAAAAGTCAGCCTTGTAAGGAAATGCAGTAGGGAAGAAGAGTAGTGAGGCAACTGCAGTGTCTGAGAACTCCTTGAAACTCTTTAAGGGCAGAGAGAGAGAGAAAGGAAAGAGAGAGAAATGAATGAGAGTGAACAAGAGAGCTGTGTTGTGCAAGGAAAATGTGACTCTTGGGGAATCTCCTGTCAGTGGCCCCTGTCCCCCTAGTTCCCACTTGGGCACCTGAGAGAGCAAGGAGATGTGCCCTTCAGTAAACAGCAATCCATCAAGTTGCCAGCTGCCAGCTTCCCCTCATTGGCTTAGCTCAGGCAGGAACACTGCAATGGCATCTCCATATCTTTGTGAAACCCTTCTGAGAGAACGACTCACATTTCACTTGGTGTTCTTCAGGCAGGTAGTCAGGGCAAAATATCTGGCTAATCACTCCATCCATAATCTGTTATTTCACAACAGCTTTCTAACCTAGTAGTTTCATGGTAATAATTCATAATCAGCTACTTTTCAATGAAAAATAATAGTAACCCTCACTTTTTAGAAATGATTTATTGTAAAACAACAACAACAACAACAACAGCAACAAAAAGCCTGCTTTTTCAGTTGCTGATAGACTGCTTTGCTTGAATTCTACATGGCATCACTTAAGACTTCCTACACACCTCTCCTCCCACCACTGTCACATGCATGCACTAGGCCCATGTGAAGTAAGTCTTCATTTGCATTTGTCAGATAAGTCAAGTTTCACGTTCTCAGACTGTGTTTTAGTCCTTGGATGGGCTTGTGGTAAGGAATTAACACACACAGTGGTTTATCTCTTTACAGCAAGTAGCTCATTGCATCTTACCTTAGTCCCAAAAAGATTTAAGATGACTTTCTTCACAGGGGTATTCATAGCGCTGAAAATCTAACCAATACAAATACCCATTATGAGTTGTAAAACCTAGTGCAAATTTTAGGAGCCAGACACTCTAGGTCCTCCATTTTCTGTCTCTAACCTTTCAATACAGCCTTAGCTCCTCTCTTTCTTTTCCTCTCAACTTCCAGGGACCTAAACTCCAAACACATCCATCTGTTTGTTGGCGTTTCACAAACAGTGAATTTACAATTTCCTACTCTCATGACTCTGTGTATGTAGGCCCAATGCCTTGAAGAGCTTCTCAATACAACTTGTCCTATGAAATCATGCTAATTAAAACACAGCTTAAGTGTCATCTTACCCTCCCTACTTTCTTTCACAGCTTCCCTGCAAACAAGTAAGATTCTTCTTGTTCATTCAGTTCTGTCACATGTCACAGTGTTTATGCTGCTCTTCTTATTCCTAAATTGATAAGGTTCTTGAGATGAAGGCTGATAGCTCTGTTTTTAGTACAGTGACTATCGTAAGTACTCAAAAAAATGTCCCTTAGATATAGAATAGGTTCCTTAGATGGTCTCAGCTGCTGGACCTATTTTCTTTCCTCACTCATTAGGATGAGATGCACTTCATTTCCACATCTGCTTTGGAATGTTGCTCGCTTCTTTTTAACTTAACTTTCCATTTTAAATCAAGGGAGTGTATAATTTCTTCCAATGTTTTCCATTAATCAACTTTTGCTTGAAAATTCCACAATTGACCATCTTAACAGCTGTACATAATTTTGAGAACCACTTAGAACTTAGAAACCCTTTGTTTGTTTGTTTTTGTTTTGGTTTGTTTTTTGGTCCCTGGGTCTAATACTCTGTCCTGTCCTAAAGCATTGATTTTTGTCAATGTCATGACCTGTGGCTAAGGATGCTATATTGGTCTGGATCCTCCAGAGAAACAGGACTACTCTGTGTGTGTATGTGTGTGTGTGTAATTGATTAACATGATTATGGAAGCTGGAAAGACTTGCAGTTAGCAGACTGATGTGTAGTTCCAATCTGATGGAAGATCAGAGACCCAAGAGAGCCAGTGGTATGAGCTAGCAGACTGAGACTACAGAATGTCAGTGTTTCTGTCCAAATCTAAAAAGCAGGAATCACCAAGTTCAGTCATTCAGGCAGAATTTTACTCCATGTTACTGTTACCTTCAGTCCTTCAAAGCATTGGATAAGACCACATTGTGGAAGACTACTTTTCTTCAACCTAATTTAAGTGTTGTTCTCATCCAGAAACACAGATGCTCCTAGAAATAATGTTTAGCCAAACATCTGGGCATTCTGTGACCCAAACAAGCTGACATAAAATTAACCACCACAAAGGCAGTGTTCTGCATATGTGTTTCCCCAGTGGTGCCAAACAGTAGAGTTGGGGGTGGGGGTGGAGGGTGGGGGGAGTGGAATTCTTACAAGGAGCATTTCTTATTTAGCAAGTGATAACAACAACAACAACAACAAAAAATCTTCCTTGCAAGAAGCTTGAAGCCTAGTTTTATTTAATAATTGAATTTAAGTCATGGAAAAATTATGGAGTGGAAAGAATCTGATATGTTCTTGTCAGAAAGAGGGCAGGAGTCTCAAATGAAATGATTTTGGAAGTCAGGCAAATTAGTAACTAAGTAAATTCTTTCATGTACATGGCAGATTAGAATGGTGGGGACAGTCCTGAGTAGAGCTCGAGTTCTTTTGTAAAAAATGCATTTCTTAAGCTACAACTCTGTCTTTGACTACACCTCCCCCCTCATCTAGCTATTTACTAGCTGTTAGATCAGAGAAATTAATTTTTCCAGACAGCAGTTATTATTTTTTTTTTAGAATATATGGCTAATCTGCAATTCAAGATCCTTTCTCTGCATTTGAGAGGTTGAAATAGAACCTTTGTTGATTTAAAGAGGACTAACATGAATTCTAAAAAATAGTGGCAAGTCATCCTATGAAACAACATAATCAGCTTTTCAGTGACATTATAATGAATAGGGCTGTCGCCTTTTGAAATATATAGAGCAGAAGTACCCTAGTCATATTTTTATATCATGTACACTGATGCATGATGCCATGTGACCAAGTCTCTTCATAATTAAGTGGTCAGTCCCTATTGATGTTGCTTCTCACTGTACATGTGCATGTTTTCTAGAGATTGAGGAATACTTCCTGTTTTAAATAGTGTAGCTTTCAGTACATATGTGTTGGTGTGTGTTGATTTTTATTGATCAAAGTCTTTTCATATAGCCCTGAAGCCTTCAAACTATAATTTAAAGCAAGACAGACTCTGTGGATTTATGGAGTCATTTTCCCTTTGGCTATATCTCTCTATAGTCGTAGACCACTAGATTTAAAAAGGCAGCAAACCCATCCAAAGACCAACATAAATTTTCAGAGGTAGGGAAAATGGTGCCTGCTTATTAAATTAGTGTGAATATAGTATTTGACAACTATAAATAAATGTTGTTTTTCTACCCTAAAGTTAGAAGCAAGACTGTTAGAGATGTGTGATATTTGACTCACATTTGTCAAGTTCAACTACATTAGTTGAGAATAATTTGCATGTTATGTCCTGTTCCTACTTTAGACTTCCATTTGGATTGGTTCTAGATAAATGGTTCACCTTTGCCCAAAGACCCCAGTTAGGAACATATTTGAAATAGGCTTTTCCCAGCGCGTAGACAGAACAGGAGCATTCAAAGACTGTTGTGGCAGACTCCTCGGCTGTGCCCCAGTATTTATGTTACACGGGGTTTCTTAAGTGCAATTTCTGGCATTCTCCATCCGCTGCAGGCAGCCTCTTCCCATCCGTCCTCTTGTTTCATAGAAATTATTAATTTCAGGCTATTAAAATCAGACATTCTCTTTTGATGATTCATTATTGGAAACAGTTTGCACTGACTTCAAGGGCTTAGGTAAGAAAACATGTTTATCCTTGGCAGATCACGGTATTTCTCCAGGTCTCACAGGAACCTCTCCAAGTATTTTTTTTCTATAAAAACAAAATAAATTCTAAGAATGAGACTTGCTAATGTTGATTAACTGTACCAGGTTTCAAAAGTACTTTCTGAAAAAGGGCTTAACAGCATTTCCAGTCATGAAACTTGCATGAAAGGATCACACAGAATGACAAGCATCTTCACTGCTCGGTCTTGCAGAGGTGCCATGATCAAATGCATTTTTTGAAAACAACTTATGTTTGGGGTTTTGTTTTATTAACAGACTAGGTTATATTTCTTTTTTTAAAAAAACTTAGTGATTTTATATATAATTTTTGTGTTGTAGCATAGTTCTCCCACCACCATATCACCTGTGAACTATCAGCATGATTCCTGGTGTTCATCCCTCCTTTCATTTTGTCCTCCTTCCCACTCATTTTGTCCTCCTTCCCACTCATTTTGTCTTCCTTCCCACTCCTTCCCTTGCTATATTATTTAGTTCCGTTATCAGCTTGCTGGTTTTAGCTTTTCTTGTCCTTTTATTTGTGTTCTCTATATCCCACATAGAGGTGAGACCATTCAGTACTTATGATCGTACTATGCTATATTTCTGAAAAAAAAAAAAAAAAAAAAAAAAAAAGGAAAATTTTCTCCTCCTAATATCAGTTCCCCACAAGTAGAAACTATATGATAAATATTATGCTCTGATTAGTATCCTTCCCCTTCACTTCCAGCATCTTTTACTCCATTCAGTTTTTATGAGATGCTTGACAAATGCTATATCTACTATTACCAATATATATATTTCTATTTGATAATATATTTTAATTGATCAGTTTGTACTTATTCTGTTAAAGATAATATGCATACTTTTCGTATATTAGTCTATTTAAGTTTTTATTTATCAACTCTATTTTATTAATCTAACATCCAAATTTTGTATGTCCTGGGAGTTACTGGTTTTTAAAAACAAATTATGTATTTCTGATTAAATAATAGTGGGGTACACTCTTAAGTTTAATATACACAGAAACACTCTGGAGACACCAGAAATTATCCAAGATAAAAACTGAGTTGAATCTTAGAGAATGAAAGATGAGTGGAACTTTCAATAAAAAATAATGATAAGGTTGATAATCATTATGATAACTAAAGTTGATTCATCAAATGCTTTTTTTTGGCTAGACTTGCAACTAAGTCATATAATAGAATAGAATAACTCAAGAGATAAGCCGTAGTAACAAGGAATTGGTGAAGTTTGACTGGTTTCTAATTCTGACTATCACTTACTGACCATGTACATCATCCAGCAAATCAGTGCCTCCCAATTCTGGAGGTTTTAATGTAACTGTCTCTAGGGGTACTATGATAAATGATTAAGGTAATACTGCATAGTACTATGTACTTTGTAGTGGTAACTACTCAATAGATGCAGCCCCTGACATCTTCTTCCTTCTTGTATATATGAAGAAAATGATTGAGGTTCAGAGAAGTTAAGTATCTTCCCTATATTTGTAAGCTGGTTTGAGACAGGATTTGAATTCAGTCTGATTACTGAGACTTGTTTCCCAACTCCATAAATCTTCCTAAAGATTCTAGGAAGGGAAAGAGTAACAACAGAAGCAAAGTCTTGATAGTGTATATCAGTGAAGAGTATAGATGGGTGAATATATGGACATGAGGCTTAATTTGATTTCAGGTTACTTGTGGGGGCCTTAAAAAGAATCAGTTATTAATTGGGAGACAAGTAGGAATCAACAAAAATTAACATATACACTGAAAGAACGTCCTAGCACTTTGGTTTAAGTTATAGTCTAAGAAAATATGTTTTCAGTAAATACATATTAGCTTGAAGTTCAAATGGGAGACTCCTTGAAGTTTAGGTGTTTATAGAAGGGGTCTCAACAGACACTATATACTTCATACAAAGTTGACTTTGCTGTTATTTTTTAATCTCAACATAGGATCCATCTCATGTAATTTGTTTAACTCTGTTTTATCACTGCTCTGGATTGATTTGACTCAGTAGTCCCAAGTACAGCCAGCAGAGTTCACCAGCACAAATCAGCAGCTATTCAGTACTTGCCAAAGGGACTAGATATTGCATATATGCTGGTTAGTGTGTCTTCTGCCTTTGATAGGTTGACCTGGGAAGTCAAATCATAGTCATAGTAATTGGGGAACATGGAATTAGAATAAGTCACATAATTTAAACAGAACCAGCTTCATAGGCACATCTGTGCCATTGCTCAGAGTCTTGTGCTTGGTTTAATGTTCTATATTCGCTGCCTTAAATTTCTAATTTTTGAAGTAGGGGGTTTATATTTATATGTTGCAGTGTTCTCCAGAAATTAAATACTCAGTACTAGATGTATGAGTGTAGTGACACTATACTGTAATCCTGTGTAACACCCACTTAACAGTAAGGATGCTCCTGTTGATGGTAACGCATGATGATTATGTTGTCAATAAACAATAAAAAGACTTGAATGAAAGTTAAAAATACCTATATATTTTTTATTAGTCACTATCAACAGTCAGCTTCTTCTAGAATTTTTAATTCTTATCAATATGAGAGATAAGAAGATAGTTATTGGAAAGCAACAAAAATGGTAACTGGAGAGTAGGGGATGTAGAAGAAGTTTTTAAAATAAATTTTGTTAAATATATTGTTTTGTATTTTGATGATGGATAGAATATGTGGGATTTCAAATACACTGAATTTATAGAAAATAATCGATACTTGTATTATGAAATTGTTGAACTATTACAATTTTATTTATTTATCATAATAGCTTTTACCCATCTGTATTTGTTTAGACTATAAATGTTGATTTAAAAACCAAAGACCCATCAATCAAAACACTTCCCACCTGCTCTCTCTCAAGGGACTATCAAAGTAGTAAATTAAATGAAACCAACATTGCTTTATAGCTTGCCCATCATAAAATGCTACTGGTTCCAGATGAATACCTATTTGCAAAGGACCTTTGAAGATTTAATAGAGGGTGTTAAATAAACGGAATACCATATAATGAAAAAATTTACACCATAAACAAAATTGAAAGGGGAAGAAAACTTTCAAAAATTAAAAAAGACAGCATATTTAAAATACAAAGAGTTTATCCATGTGATAAGAAACACTGAAAACAAAAGGAAAGGCAAGGGTATGAAGAGGCTATCCTTTGGAGAAATAAAACTGACTTGTAAAATTATTTCCAGTATCATTAATGATCAAATAATTGACCTTTGAAGATAATTTTGCCTATAAAATTGGCAATGCCTAAAATGATAACATGTTCTTTCAATGAGTACAGATTGGGAGGATGACTAAATTATGATATGACTCTACAGGTTGTATTAGTGTGCAGACTGACTTTAGAAACTTATTGCTGCTGATGATTATAGCAGCCTGGATTTCAGAGTTCACTCTTAACTTCAAAACATGTGTCCCATTTTGTGCCTTAAGTATACATTATGTCTTTAAATTTTTTATTTTGAAATCATCAATTTTTATATCTAAAAAATAGCATAGGTTCTTAGCAAAACATTTTACACTAAACTTACTAATATACAACTAATGCACAGAGATTGTCTTTCTACAGTTACAGTTGAGATCTCAAATGCTACTACTCCTGAAAGGATAGCACACCTCCTGTTACTATGAACAAGGAGCAAGAGCCCCAGACTTCTTGTCTATGGCCCCAATTAGCAAACCATCATTCTAAGTGAGTTTAATGCACCCACAATCATAATTACAAATCTTGACATTTAGATACTCCCAAAGTCAACACCCACCCCAGCAGGGTTAGCCACATTATCACTAGTTAAGGAAATATAGAGCAATTAGAAGCTAAAGGAAAAGGTTAGTGCTACCACTCAGACAGAAGGAGTTCAGCAGCTAAACCCACCTACAATTGCACTGTTAATTTTTTTAAATATCGGCTTCAAAGGCCTGTCACCCCTGACAAGGAAGATCTGACTCTAAATAGAATATTTAAGAGCAGCCCTTCCTCAGCCTTCAGTCAGGCTACAAGCTGACCTTTCCTTGGTGTCCCCAGTTGCTCAGCTGTCATGAAATCTAGAGAAGGCAGAACATCATTGGACCTGTTGTGAGGTCAGTCAGCCTGTGCTCAGGCCAATTTGTTTAATGTGTTCACGCTAAGGAGTCTGTTCCTTAGCCAGTCTGATGAAATAGAGTACCAATTAATTGCTACCTAATTTTTCAGGGTCTTGTGACCTTCCTCGTATTTCTAGTTCCCTGACACTTTACCTGGCCTTGGGAAATGCTAGACCCAGAATATGAAGCCACCTCTAGAACACATGAAGTGGCTGAAATTGGTGTCTTAGGCTTCCAGGGTAAATAACTAATGACACCTGCCTGAGGCTAACACTGGCCTATTCCCTTGAGAATGTTCTGTATGGCTTACAACCTCTAAATTGCATATTGCATGAAACTTAAGTGCATACCAAAGACACTCTCTCTTTGAACATTTTAATTATATAGTAAGATTTCATTGTTATTTCTACCAACGTATCAATTCTTTGTCTTTGGAAGGTGGTGGCTTTGTCATCATTCTCTACAGAGATTTATTATCTCTGAGATCTTTTGAGTTGTCTTAAAAACAGAAAGGATTTTTTTCTTTTATGAAATAGACTGCTCTATTTGTAGCCAAGTTTCATAAATTAAAATACTTGTCAAAATAAATGAATAGTATGTTTGTTATATTCATGACTTAAAATCACATTTGATTGCTTACTCATTAATCCACAAAATTAAGCAATACACCCTGGATTGCAGTCATTAGTACAAATAAGCAGTTCTCCTAACAGTCAGATGTAATGGAGAATACTGTACACTTGTGTTTGTTTCAAAACTAGGTATGTTAATGTGCAAATTAGTTTTACAATTTCCAAAGGTTTGCTCTGGAAGAAAATCAAATACATAAATGTAGTCTACAAGGAACAGAGTTGGCATTATAACATACCTAGTAGCTTCTAGATGGAGAAATTATAAGTGCAATTTTACCTTGAACCTCAAATATATGCTGAAGTTATTTTGCTCTGGATAGGACTAAGAGTGTACAAAGTAATGAACTTAGCTATTTTCATAATCGGATGATAAATCAGACATAGAGTAACAGTTGACACATAAACTTCCATATATCCGTAAAATAGAGGCTTTGCATTCCTGGTTGGATGTAGTGTACAGCCTGGATCACTGGTCTCATTGATTCCTTATCGTGTGCCACCTTCCATTCCTTTAACTTAGAATTTAAAGTCAGTACTTCCATTCTCTAATTTGTAAATTGGAGATGAGTGGTTTTCTCAGAGGGTTTCTTACTAGTAAGAAATAAAGACATAAGCACTCAAGAAATGTCTCCCAAGTAGTGCATACTATGTAAGTGTTCATTAAATACACACATACACACTTAAACACGCACATTTTAGTGTTGTGACCCATGGTTTCAAATATCTTAGTTTACTTACAGAGATAAGTAAATTAAGAATCTTTATGCCATGTGATGGAGATGATGGAAATATGGACACAGTATTGTAGAACATCAAAGAGTGTGGTACAAGGCCTTTTATAATATACTTGAAGATTATTTTGAAAACCACAAGAATGTATAAGAATTTTAAGTGAAAACAAGATCATACCAGGTCTGTATGATGAAAAGACCACTCTGGCCATAATGTTATACTTAAATGTCAGGGGACTGGACTGGACCCAGACATGAATATACTTGCCAGGGAGAACCTGGCCAGAAGCATTGTGACATTTTCTTGCTTTGAAGTAATCCATCCAGAGAAAATCCTACCTTACATTCAGGTAAGTTATCTATCCCCTTCAAAGATCTGTTGGCATTCCTCCAGTGGCTATAGTAACAATGATCTTATCTAGGAGGTTATCAAACAGTATGCTTCTGAAACAGCGATGGTTGTGGTTGGTTAAGAATAGAAATTGCATACAAGTAGAGAAAATAAGACTGACCAGTGACATAGTATTCATTATAGGTATTACAATGCTGTAAATAGTTGTATGCTTTATAAATTATAAAATATTTCCCATATGCTCTCTTGTTTTCTTGCATTACACACACACACACACACATATACATACATACATATATACATACATACATATATATATATACTGCAAATAGAATATTTTTTCAAAAAGTACGGGTTAGATGTGTGATTTAGGTAATCTGAAGGAAAAAAGCCATCTCTATTATATATCCTTGAATTTGAAAACACCCCAACTTGTGTTCTTTCTCTATTTCCAATAATGTACATTCTTATGACTTCCAAAGTCATGGGGATGGATAAAGGAGAGGAACCATCTAGTGATATACAGGGTAAAGTAGAGGCAAAACCACCACTGAATTGGGATAATCCTTGAGAATTTCCCAGCTGACTTAGCTTAGGTATCATCTACTGTTTTGTGTGTTTATAATTTTTTTTTTTTTTTTGAGACTAGGTCTTGCTATTTTTGCCTGTGGAACCCCAGGCTCTCGTTGCCTGGGGTACCACAGACTCAAGCAATCCCCAGCCTCAGCTTCCCAGGGTAGCTGGGATGACAGGCGCACGACACCACACCCAGCTATTTTTTGGGGGGACTAGGTCTCGCTACGGGCCCCAGGCGGGACTCAAACCGCGATCCCTAGCCCCGGCCGCTTCATAGGCTGAAGCTTACAAGCACGAGCCACCGTGCCTGGCTTTAATAATAATTTTTATTAGATGCGATTCTGGGATAGTTAACATATTACTGACAAGGCAATTGTATTGACCCCATAAAATTTCTGACAATTTTGTCATCCCAATGAGGCATGAAACCTTTCCCAACTTCTGTATCAATTTTCTTTTTCATGACTACATCTTCCCTGTTCCCCTCTACCCATGTCCTCTAGGATTGGGGTTTGTTGACTGCTATGTGACCTGAATGAGATCCTTTGCCAGATCATTGCTGTGGGTAGTAAAGTGCACAGAGTAAAGGGTTCCTCTGGTTTGCCCTTGTGTATATGAGACATGAGTTGTGAATGTTGTTTCATAAATGATGAGCTATAATTATAAGTAAAGGTAAATAATACAGCAAAAACACACCCCTGGGTTTCTCAAACTTGTCAAGTGATAACGTGTCATTGTAGAAATTCTAAGTCAGTCAGAGCAAATATATGCCTTGGTATAAATATGTTTAATGTCTCTTAGTAGCTTACTACACAGTTAAAGGAGGCAGATGTATGCTTTCTAAAATATGGGTAATGTTTTAAGCATTTTTTGTTACGATGGGAAAATTTAGGCAGCTGTCTTTTTAAAAAGTGATAAAGATAAATAGGATTCTTAGTACAGTAGAATAAATCATGTTATTTTCTTTAGAATTTAGCGTAAAGCTGTGAAGCTTGTAAAGGTCCCTATTACAGATTTTCAGTTTGTAAAGGAAATGAAAATTGGTTTTATTTCATTTACTGACTGTCGATTGAGCTTTCTGGAAATCAGAGTTGTTACATCCTTGCTCTGATGATGCTAGATCTGATGTGAGCATCTGATGCAGATGCTAATGGGAGCCTGCTAATTTTTCAAATCTGGATTAAATGCTTTTAGCTAGCTGTCAAGATCCTATGAAGGAAGAGAACCTATTTGGAAACCTTTGTTTAAAGTGGCATAAAATTACCTCACAGAGCCAATTGTTATTTAGTTACAAGCAGATGCATACATTTAAATGAAATTTTGTAGTGTTTCACTCTCTTTCCAAAGGTGATAATGTGTTTTCCTCTACTTGTGAAATTGTTGTAATTTCACAGTCTTACTTAGATTTAATTGTGTTTATTAAGATTTGAGACAAATGATTCCAATTTTATTTTGTAGGATACTAGTTTTTCACTTTGTCTCTTAAATTTGCCTGCTGGTTGTTGGTAACATGGAATATGTAGGAAACTCTAAGAAATCACAATATGTTGTTAAATTCAGGAGTTTAACTCAAAGAACTCAATATAACAAGTAAACCTTTCTTTGTGGAATAGTGGTTCCTTGATGTGTGATTAAAACACAAGCATGTACTTCTCAGTGTGATTGCTAATACAAAAAGTACTGTTGTAAATACAGTTGTGAACAGTTGGATCATTCTTTTTTATTCTCTGTCTAGGCTAAAGAAAGTAGCATCAGATTACGAAAATGTGAGCTATAAAAGTGACAGAATGTCATAGGTTGACAGCAGCACAAACCACACCATGAATATTGAGAGACTCTGTGATAAATGTACTTCATGGCATTTATTGTGGAAATATTTACTTGTCAGTGTAGAAATTAAAGGCATTGGTATATTGCTTTGAGTTATGGTAGAAACAGAGCAGACAGCCTAGCTGTATATTGTCAGGCAAGCAGTGCAGCACGTCTAAGGATTGTGTGTTCTTGCGTGATGAAGAACAAGAAAAAAAAAAAAGAAAAGAAAAACAAAAATTACCTATTTGATGTGTTTGATCTTGGTATTTTTCTGTTCCTCTGTCAATCCTGTGATGAAGAGATTAAAGAGAAGAAACAACGTTAAAGTCGTGTAGGGATAAACAAGTCAAGTGGGACTCAATCTGGAAGCAAGGGGAATCTTAGCTATGGGAAGAAGGGGAATTAGCATTTAACCTTCCATTGTGTACCAGGGTCTGTGCTAAGCATTCTGCCATGTTATAGATATTATCAAGGAAATGAATACTCTTTTCTCACCCTACTCACCCTCACAACATACATACACGCACACATACATACCTTTAGTAGTGATATTGAAGGTAATAGCCACATAATTTGACTATAAAAGCAAATCTGAATCCTTGAAGAAATATGGATGATATAAATGGCCAGGAACCCATGGCCCTTTTGATCAATTTTGTTATTCAGAGTTATGAATATTGTAAATGACCCATCGTTTTTATACTTCTTGTTGAGCTTGTAGATTTTGTTGATGTTATTGTTGACTTTTCAATTGTTTTTGATTATAGGAGGTTAAGTATGAGAAAGATAAATACGAGAAAAATACTAGAATATTCTTTAAAGTATGATTTAAAAGTAAGATTTTTAAAGGGTGATACTTTTTCATTAGAATCAGAGTTTCAGATGCTTTTTTCATATGTCCTCGGAAAGAGACAGGATAAAGAGGATAAAGGGACAGAGTGTTTGGTAGTTACTAAAATTTGTGCTTCATCTTTGCATTGGGAATGCCATCAATTTGAGATCTAATTACTGAAAATAATTTGTACATAGTATAGCAGTACTTTTATGTATTTTCATGACTCAATTTATCAGGTAAATGTGTTCTTGAGAAATATATTCCACCTTGAAACACAATAAATAACCATGCACATATCTTTCTGATACCTTAATTTTACTGACAAATAAAAAATTCTTTTCATTTAAAACAAGCAAAGACAGCTGGTAGCATATGAAATATAGAAGTCACATGTATTTTATTTTACATTAAAATAAAGTTGGACACTTTAGTTTTGAACTTCCATGCCTCTGGAGGCACCATCAAATTTACTCTTAAGATACTTAGGGAAAAACACCTAGAAACTTGTCAGTGGACACATCGAAGTGAGAGATTGGAAGAAAAGAAGGTAAGGAAGAAAAGGAGTGTTTGGGGCCAAACTGTCATCTTGCCCACACCTTCTTCCTCCATCCTTCCTAGTTCATCTCACCTAGTTCAATATTTCCATTCCCTCTCACAAAGAAGACTCTCCCTTTTGCAAACAAGCCTTGAAGTGAGAGTGTAGGAACAATACACATTTCAGGAGCATGATGTGGCAGAAGCAATTTTCCCCAGTGAGAAATAGTAAATGAGGACATTCTTCCATCATATCACAACCAAGACCAATGTACTGATGGAAACACCTTGAGTGTCCTAGGAGTATATGCATATATATATGTCATTTATTAATAAGCCATTTTTAAATCTTTAATTTGAATATTCTGAAAACACCTAAAAGAGCTAAGCATCTTATTTCTTTGCTATGTTTGTATCTATTTTGCCTCATTTCACTCACTTTATTCTAACACATGTGTTAGGTGTCAGTTCTGTCATATTCCCTGTTCTAGGTGATGAGAGTACCTTAAACAAAATAGACAACAGTCAGTCTTTTCTTGATTTTACATTCCAGTATATAGTGGGGAAGCAGGCAATGAATAAGACCGATAAGACACATTATAGAGAGTATGAAATGTTCTAAATTGAAAAAAATGGGGGCAGTATGGAGTAGTGAGGTTGTTGTAGTTTAAATAGTACAGCCAATAAACACTGGCAGTTGAAAGAAGATCTGAAGGGTAGAGGAACCAGCCATGTGGTATCTGATAAAATAATAGTTTTGGCAGAGAGAACAAGAGACAACAGCAAATTCTAAGACCTTGGAGCAAGTACAAAGTGGATAGTGTTGATGTATATCATGATGAGAACAAGAGAGAATGAACCAAACATGCAGTTAAAAATGAAACTAGGAGCCCATGTCTCTAGGCTACTACAAGGACCAGGCCAGGCTTTACTCTCAGTGAGTTGGGAAGTTGTTACAGTCTTCTCATCAGAGGCATGATCTCCATTGTTTCCATGCAGTCTATCTGACTGCAGTATTGAGAGTGGATTGACAAGAGTGTCTGCGTAAGTTGGAGATCAGTCAGGGAGCTGTTGCAATAATCTGGCAACTGGTCCAAAGTGGTGACAGTGGAGATGGTAGAAGTGACCTAATTCTGGTTATATTTTAAAATTTATTCCTATAGTGAATAGGGAGGTATGACTAAGAAACAGGGGGAAAGGTAGAGACAAATAAAGGAAGAGGGATAAAGACTGACTATACATATTTTGATCTGAGCAACTGGAGAAAGGATTGTCATTCATTGGAATATAAAAGACAAGATAACATCATCCGAAAGGCCATTTTTTTTTTCTTTTTCAGTTTTGACAGATTAGTAGTTGGCCACATGAGCCTGGACTTCATAAAGAGACTGAATCTAGAGGTTTAAATTTGGGATTTATGAATGTATACTATTTTCTGTGTCTGACAATAATGAGGTGGCCAAACAAATTTAGACATGTTCTTTTTTTGCATGTATTAATGATGAGGGGGTATAAGCAAAAGGAATCTTAGTGAAGGACTGAGAGAATGAAAGACAAACAGGAGTGCGATGTCTCAGAAGAAAGGGAAGTCATTTTAGGAGGAGGCTATTGTCAATTGTGTCCTACCTCAGTTCAAAGAAGTGACTTGAATTTAGCAATTGAGGAGTGTTTTCAACCTTGTTAAGAGCAGATTCAGTGGTGCAGATTGTAAGAGTCTGTCTAATGATGTCAATAAATGATGGGAAGAGTGTTTGGAAGCTGCTGTGTGCAAATTGTCTTTAGCACAATTTGGGAAAGTGGGAAAGAGGGTACAACTGGAGGGTAAAAGTGGGTCCTGAGATGCTTGTTTTGATTTTGTGGGATATTTCTTGTTTAGTCTTTTTAGTTGTTTTGTTTTTTGTGGTGGGGCAGTGGCAGAGGAGACTTTAAAAGTTCTAGCATATTTGTAGACTAAGCTTACTGTGTGCTTCTGAGGATTAGATGCCTAAATACTCATAGAGAACTGTGGGCAGAAAAGTTTTGATTGGAAGTGAAACTATGCGAACAGATCATTTTGGATCATAGGGTCTCAAGGAAATGTCAGTACTTCACTGGGTGATATGAATATCCTTGGCATTGGAGAAGGAGAACAGAAGGCACTCTAGAGTTGAATAGTGCTACAGAAGAGGAAAGCATCCTAATCAAACACTGCTTATTTGCATTTTGCATAGAGTTTAGGTTACTTGCAGTCCCTAATGTGTCACTGAAAAATTCTCCACATGCCACAAAAGTTTAGTCTCGAAAGAACCCTAACAAAACAAACTTTTAAAATAGAATTTATTTTCATATTCAACTCATCTCTCCAGGAAAGGTAACTTTGTTTTTGTTTTTGATTTTATTTTTTAGTTGAGGTAAGATTGGCTTACAACATAGTACATGATCTGGGTTCATACTTCTTCAGATGTATACCACCCTCACCACCAAAGTAGTCATATTCTTCCACTATAGTCTACTGAACTCCCTGCTCCCTTTGCTCCCCACACTCCCCTCTGGTAGCCTTGATTCTATAATCAGCAATCTATAGGTTGTTTAGTTTGTTTTTGTGTTCCTTTGTTTTATTTCTTTGTAATGTATACAATTGAGCAAAATCATCCAATATCTTTTTCTTTGTTACTTTGTTTAGTGTCATTCCTCCTAGTTCCATCTGTGTTATTGCAAATGGCAAGAGCTCATCATTTTTATGGAAGAGTAGTTTTCCATTGTATTTACATAGCACATCTTATTGATTGATGCAGCTCACTGTAGGCACTTAGGTTGTTTCCATACGTTGGCAGTTGTTTATATTGCAGTGCATTTGTCTCTTTGAATTAATGATTTTGTATTTGTTGGGTCAATATCTGGGAATGGACTTGAAGGATGATATGGTAGTTTAATTTTTAATGTTTTGAGAACCTTCCATCTTATTTTCCATAGAAACTGAATCAGTCTATATTCCCACCTTCTGTATGCAAGGGTTCCTTTTTTGCCATACCCTTGCCAACACTTGTTATTTTTGGTCTTATTAGTGTGGCTCATTCTCACAGATGTGAGGTGGTAACTTTCTATGGTCTAGCATTGCCATTTCTCTCATAGTAAGTGATACTAGGAATTTTTTCATATGCCTGTTGGCCATCTCTCTGTATGCTTTGGAGAAGTATCTTTTTAGCTCTTCTGTCCTTTTTGTTTTATAATGTATACGTATGAGCAAAATCATCCATTATCTTTTATTTTTTATCTTTTATTTACTGGGGGTAATGATAATTTTTGATGGGTTTAAAAGCAGAGAAAGGAGACCATTTGCATGTATGGACACCATGAAAATCAGTGTGCCTTCTGTTTTGGTATTAGAACGGTGACTCATTAATGTATTTCTGTAACACTATTTTATAGGAACTCAGTAACCAATAATGAATCAGTTAATCTAGACAACAAGGACCTCCAATGTGATTTAAATTAATTATCAATGTTAAAACATGTGTAAGTCTGTATATAATATAGATATTGAGATGAAGGGTAGATGTAGTCTTTATTTGCTTACTACAGATTTACAAACCAACTCTCTTTTTTCAGAAAGTAAAGACTGTATATTACGCACTTAGCCATTCATCAGTGTAGAATCTGCTGAAACAATTTCTGTCAATGTTGGAATTGGGAAACAGACTAAGGAATTCATTAATCAAATAGTTTGAAACTTAAGAGACCTCTGGGACTCACTATCATCATCTTGGAGAATACTCCTGTATTGCCATTATCTGCAAAGGTGAATTTCACATTTTTTAGTGTATAACATCCTAATACACAAACTACAAACATTCAACAATGTACCCTCTCTTTTTTTTTTTGGAAAAGAGTTGCAATGTGTTCTAAAACCCTAGTATGGAAATTAGAAAGACTATGTTCTAGAACAAGTTACCTTTCATTCTGTCACTTTGGGGAAAAAAAACAAGTCCCAGTAATAGTTCTACTGTTTGATAAATCATCATTACTACAATGTTACTAGATTTTCTCTAAATACATATATATATTAAGAATATATAGATATATTAGTTCAGAAAACACTGAAGTATCTTAAGAAAGCTTATATAAAACAGCAATAAATGAGTTATCCATTTTAATTTTTTGTTTTAGACTTCTGATTGATATTCTGTTTTTCCCTTTTTCCCCAATAGTTAAGGATCATGGGTATGCTAAAGTAGCAAAAAATAAGGATATAGAAAGAGGTGAAAGTAAGGAATTGCTTTTACCTACCTTATACAAAATTGTTTTTAGTACTAGTTTATATACTTATAATCTACTAGCTTACCTAATAGATTAGTACATTGAAATAAACACCACTAAATGTGCTAGAATTCATCAGTATGCAAGACTGATAATTACAATTTGTCACCAAATCATGAAGAAAGCAATACTTTCAATGAAAATTTATTTCATTTTTCTCTTTTCTGTACTTAAAGTGTTAAATTCTTTAGTTTGGTCAGATGATTAGAAGGATATAGCTCTACTGATTATTTTTATACTAAAATAATCTTTCATTATTAATCTATTTAAGTTTTATCTCAAATCAATTCATCAGTGCTACCAATTAAAAATAGAAAATGTATGTGCTCAATTTCAAGAATTAAAAATAATGCCTTGGGAGTAGCATTTCTTTCCTGTGGTGAGAGGATTGTTGGATTTTCCAATTAAAGAAGTCTCCATACTGAAAATGAGTAGTCAATTATGAAAATTATTTTTGAATAGCCAATTTGCATATCCTTAATTGTATTCATTTCTTTTGAAAGGCTGAAGTTGGAATTTATGATGTTTTTATTGGTTACCCCTGCACTGGTGTTATTAATACTATTGCCAACAAGGCTCGCTTATGAATGGAACTTTGAGTGTGAGTGCCTTTCGTAAATAAATGTTTGAGTCACAAGTAGGTTTGTTTTATTTAATGAATGAAAAATAAAAATTTCCTAGCAGTTTTCAAGTTTGCACACATTACATTTTAGTGGGTCAACAGTAGCATTGCTAAACTAACTTCTACATTCAAACTTGGATAGTTCCACATTAGATGGTAGAAGCCTTTGAAGTTTCTCAATGTTGGTGTTGTCTTTTGGTCAAAATGAAGTGTCTGAGGGTTTGCTGTTGCTGTTTAATCAGTGGTGTTTGCACAGTTGCATGAATATCTTACAGTTTTGCCCTCTCATGAAAAATAATTTAGAGATGGCACTTGAAAGTTTTTATATTAATGACAAGAAGAGTTCTCATATAATGTAAAATTGAGATGAAGATGGAAATAATTAGAAGTGCTAATATTTCCTCTCACTGGATTTGTATACGTTGGACTCAAACCAGTCAACATAGTCATTTGTGAACACTGTAAGAAAGAGAACACACTGAAAGTGTATATTAAGATGGGATGTGTGCATGTGCAAGAGAAACACAAATTGTGTATAAATATACAGTTTTTTTTATCCATTTCATTATGATTGTGTAAAAGGACAGCTATAGTGAGGGATTTATAGTATCTTTAGCTGAAGACTAGTATGTCCTCTTCCACTATCTAAGTTTGTTGTTTCATGTCCACATATTCAAGTTTCGCTTTGGAGAACTGTCTTAAAAAATAAAATAAAATAAAACAACCACAATACTAATATCCTTTTCAGCGTATTAGAATAGGTTGTGAGGGGAGGAGGCAGCCATTTCATCCCTTCAAGTGAGCTTGCCATTTGAAGGTTCTCCATTTCAGGAATAGATGAACAACAACAAACATTCATTATTAGTGTTTTTAGACATAGCATTGAATTAAGAATTGTGGCACAGTGACATTAAAGTTTGAAGATGTTATTTCCATTAAAAGCAACTAAGGAGACTATCAGTTTGATACACTGTCCTTGTAATATATGTGTTCTCCCAAGTAATTCGTGTTACTGAATCTGTTTGTAGCTGATTGCTGTGTTTGAAGAACAAGAACCTCTCCAAAAGATTGAGAGCCCCAGTGGAAACCCTACAAGTCCGCAGAGCCCAGACACCTTTGAGACAGAAGTGGCTGCCCAGCTGGCTGTGTTTAAACCAATTAGTGGGGAAATTGAAGTAACCCCTTCTGCTCTGAAATTAGGTATGTGCATTGTCTCTCTTTACCTGCTTGAGGTACAGTAACTGAGTTGCTTCTACTTAATGTACTTATCCTATTTATAACTTCTTTACCCAAACTTATTTTTTTTAATATGGCTCTTTGCAACTGGCAAGTGAGTGCATTGGCTTCCTGAATTCAGGTGATTCTGAATTGCATGTTTTTGAAGCATCATAGAGGAGTTGAACTGTCAGATGATGAGTTTCATCTCTGGCCTATAATAATCATTTTAATAAAAGGTCCTGAAAAAGAGTCATTTGCAGAAAGCTAAGGGTTATAAAGGAATTCAGACTTGTAATAAAGGTCACTTTCTGTTTTAGCTGCCACCTTCATTTCCTTCCCAATCTCTGAATCTCAGACTTTGGAGAAGACATTTAGAAATAATTTCATAATTGTGTCTTTGTCTTTCTGATTTCTTCAAAGAAGAGCAGCTCACTCAAATTTGCTCTGACTTCATTTTCATTTGTTTTTGAGATGTTGGTAAAAAGAGAAAATAAACATTCTTCTAAAATTTCAGTGAATTTGCAATTTCAGAAGAAAGACTACCTCCGTTTTTAGTGATAACTCTTAAAGATAAATTTAGGTCAGTTTAATTGCATGAAAGTTTTGAAAATCCACTAATATTAAGTGATTATAATTTTTCCCCTATTGAGTGTATATATATATATATATATATATATATATATATATTTTGAGATTGGTCTGAGCATTTTGTATAGGTTAATTCTCAAGCCCAAGCAGGCTTTTCCCATCTGTAAGGGGAATCTTACTTTCTTTCAAGCAAAGTCTATATTTAGAATTATAAAAATTGTACATACATTTTTTCCCCATTGAAAACTGTAAAATTCATTTTACTTAAAGCATACTTTACATACAATACTGGATATCCTATTTTGTACTAATTTTCTGAAAAACATCTCTAGTGGTCCTTTTAAAATGAACCAAGTAGAAATTAATGACCTTGCTCTTTGTGATTTTCCTCTATCTCTGAGAAGCCAAACTGGTGAAAGCAGTCTCTTGGAGGTGGAATGTGGAGGATTTTGTGGCAGTTTCTCTTCATCAGGAGTGAGATTTGTGGCCACAACAACCTCACAACCCTATTATTCATTTGCATAATGGATGCCTTTTTATCCATTATGCAAATGTACGGGAGGAAAATTAGGCAATAAGGGAAGACGAAAGGAGAAAATTGCTCCTGCTTGTTTTAATATTCTATTTATAAGTAAGCTCTGTGGTCTTCAAAAGCCTGAGCCTCAGAACACCCTTTTGCCTGGGAATTTCACCTTTCTCTTACGAGCTTTCTCAGTAAAAAAAGGTTTGTTTTTATTCATCTTTTTCAATTTCTTTTGTTGAATCATCAGAGCAATCTAATGTTAACTGCAGCGAGAAAAGTAAACTGAGGTTTCTCTTTGCTGGAAATGAAATTTCTATTTCTATATTGCTAGTATTTGGTAAGAGAGGTTTAAAATAATAATTTATGTAGTGACTGTTTATAAACTAGAACCAAGCACTGAGCTTAAGGAAGTACAATGATCACTGTAAATCTTTTACTCTTAATAACTCCTCCACAGTACTTCCTTGGGTTCTGTTGTCCTTATTTAAGAGATAAGGAAACAGACACAGAGTTGTTAAATTATTCATCCAAATCTTCATGGTTAATCAGGCTTTGAACTCAGATGGGCTCCAGTGTCAGGAATCATTGTTATGTGTTGCCTTTTATAAGCCATTGATAAAATAGTTCATCGATATAATTTTGATGGGATTTGCTCTGTGAATATATACCAAACACTGAAAATAATGAGCTCTTTGATTCACAGTTTCCATTATCTCTAATATTATAGATTAAATAATTAGATTAGTTAAATTTCATGCTAAGGTTGAAAATGTTGCTTCTAGTCACTAGGCCTGAAACCACCGCATCCTGTATCTAATTCCTCCTTTTTCTTTCCTGAACTCCACCATTTTCTCTAGTTTCCATGCCCATGACCACTACAGTAGGCCAGAGCCTTATTATCAGTCAGACCACTACAAGTCTCCAGTGGACCTCTTTCCTTACAGTGTCTACTGTCTACATTCCTTGCTTCTGCCAGAACTCCCTTTCTAAATTGCAAATATGGTTATATAACTCCCCTGCTTAGCAACGTCAGTGGCTTCCTATTGCCCAGAGAACCATGACCAAATTCATTAGCAAGCTGATGCAGATGGTTCCTCAGTATTAACTAGAGGAATTGAAAAGGATGAATAATAAAAATAAATGGTATCCCTTATCCACCATCATGGTTCTACCAGATTGAGTCCTTTTCATCTCTGGAACTTTAAAAAGCAAATAAAATATATTAAAATGCCTAATAAAATCTAGTTATGAGGCTACCAAGAGAAGCAAAAGAAGTACAACATGGTTTCTCCTGAATGGTTTCTCCATTCAGTGCTGCCGTGGTCATAGGTGGGCCAGTGTTTCATCCCAGGATGGAAACATGTGCTTGGCACAGGTATTGACACAATACCTTTGTCTCTTTGGAATGTGACCTGGTTATGCTTTCAGGCCCACAATGAGATCCTGTTGAGACAAAGAGTCAGATGTGGAATAACATTTGTACTCCAGTGATTCATCATAATTGGATACATATCATTCCAAACATCCAGTCCCCATCCTTCATCTTTGAACCCCACCTTGCTACAGATGGGTTGAAATGGTTCTCATTCTGCTGGGACTCATTTGTTCATATTGGCCACTTCTCACTGAGTCTCTCATTCTTTAGATCCAATTAAAAAGAATAGACATTTTGATCAGACCACATGCTTTTCTTAAGGAGACAATGGTTCAACAAATATTAGGAATCAAGATATTTTTATAATTAGGTTAATCACCAAAAATTTCCTTTGCTGAGATCTAAAATAAAAATACACGTAATGTTCATATTGAGATTTATATTTTGAGTATATTTTTTGTATCTGCCAATAGAAGATAATAAAACAATGTACTGTTGAAAACTAACAACAGGCTTTCTCACATAGATTTGGAGGTTGATACTCCTGTTCTTCCTTTTACTTTGAAGAGGACATACTTTATAAACAGAATATGCAGATAATTCATATTTGCAGACTTTTCATGAGCTAGGTGCTGCAGCCACCATGAGCCGATTACCTTTTCCAAATTTGCTATGATATTTTCAAATACTTAGGCCTTATAGCTCCTATTCCCTTCACCCAGTTCACCTTTTTGCCTCTTCTCTATTTGTGAGCCAAGTATACCCCTTGTAAGCTCTTACTCAAGTTCAGCTTCGATTGTTAAATCTTGTCCAAATCTTCCAGCTAGTACAGTATGCGAGCAATAAATATTTGTCTTTTTCTTTCAACAATGAAGGGTTTCAAAGGTGAATTGAAGAAATATTTTACAGACCTAAAGGGATTCATGGTCTCATACTCTGTAAGCTAATTGGGGTATATAGTTTTAATTTATAAAGAAGAGTTTTGAATCAAGTGGGAAACCACTTAATTCCAGTTTCATTCATCTAAATTATTTCCTATCATTTATTTTCTAATGGATTTTCTAATGTAACACAAAATGTCTAAGTCCTAATTCAATACTCTCCAGCAAAGTATTTCTAACACTTTACAATTTTGCTTCTGAAATTGGCTGATGGTTTTTTACTATGTGGCCTGGAAAGTGCTATCCTGAGAGTCTCTTGCAGACATGATGGGCAAGCAACAGCTAGTTTAGGAAAGAATCATATTCACAGAGTCCATTAGAACCTTAAAATAAAATAACCCCATTCAAGAATTTTTCAAATCTTTCCAAATCTATGGTTTCTCCTAATATGTTTCATTATTTAAACAGACATTTCACTTTAGTTAATAAATAGCATATATTGAGCATGTAAACTCTATATGACAGTCTTAATTCTTCATGTTCAATCTTTGTATTCATAAGGTAGTTATACTACCATGGGAGAAAGGCATATAGTTGGCTGGTATATATATAGGAAACAAAGAAATAGCAGTACTCTTTTGAAATTGTACAGCAAAGCAGCCTACCTCCACTTATAAGAATTGTTATCACCTGTTGGAACAACTGTTGTGAAATTCTGGTCTAGAAATATGCCATTTCATAGAATTTCATAATTGGCAATTTTGTAGACAATTATCATTTACCTACAAATGAGCAAATTTAAGCTTAGACTGAGTCAGTGTGAGCTCAAAAGTCAAATAACTAGTTGTATAACAAACAGGAATGGAGCCTGCATCCTTGATTTCTAGTAGAGTTCTTTCAACTACATACTATTTTTTTAATTTGTGTACATTTCATTTATCCATGTCTTTTCATACTAAATCTGGCAAGATAGCACCTTATATCTTGTTAGAATTGAAATGGTGTAAATTAATAAAATAGATACTATGAAAAGCTGTGAATCAAAAGTTAATAAGGGAATAAAAGCTAGAAAATTAAGATGGATTTAAAATCTGTAAGTTTCAGAAATAAATTAGCTCCTGCCTTATCTTTTGTGAGTGCACTCTTATGTGCATATAGGTGTGTGTGTGTGTGTGTGTGTGTGTGTGTGTATACGCGCGAGCCCGCGCGCACAGGACACTGCAGCATAATCAGTGTATTAAAGAGACTTTTTTTTTTCCTGAATGGTGGAAATTTTTGTTCTCCTCTGACTTTTCAAGTACTTGACTGGAGGACCTTCAGTAAGAAAGAAAAAGGACTGGGGGACTGTTACTTTGAAGTCTAGAAGAGAAAGAGTCCCATAGTCTTCCCCCCACTAATCATACTTTACCTTTCAGATCAGTGGTATTTGATCTTATCTTGCTCCTCCCCAAACATACCTGATTTTCTGCTGCTCCTTATGATGAGGTAGTGATCCAAGGTTGCTCCAATTTTTCTCCCTTTAGAAATAATAAGGAGCTGGTCTCAACTCCTACTTGATCTAGTTGTGTGCCCAGACAATTCATTTATCCTTTATCTATCGGTACCAGTTTGTTTGTTTGTTTGTGTTTTTCCTTCCTTTACATATAGTTAGGGCACATTTGGTATTTCCATACAAATGAATATATGAATATTTTGAACCTGGACCAGCCCGGTCACTCCCTGGCATGTCTCCACATCTCTTGTTCAAAGTTTCCTTGTATATAAAATCAACCCTTTTTGCTCTATTGGGCTAATTGTCCTAGGATAATTTCATTATTGCCATACAAAATTTGAATTTGATCCCATGCCCCTGTCAATTCTCCTCCCCTTCCCCCAAGTGATTAGTAGTTTTATTTTGGAGCTTTTGACAATTTTTTTCCATTACTTGTTGACTAAAATTTGCTATCACTTCAAGGTTTCATGGGAAAGCAATTCTTTATTATAATTATTTTTTTGGCAATGTAATTTAAGCAGTGTGTCAAGATTAAAAGTACTTTAAGTTTGGTTGCTGCCATTCTTGTGATCTATATTACCGAGATATAAAGCAATCTGATTAAAGTTTGCAGTTGAAGGGTATTAGCTTTATTCTTCTCTGGTGTGTTAAACTTTGAAGATGAGCTACTTTCTATTTGAAAGTGATTCTTGTTTTTGAGACTTGAAAGCTGAAGGTGCCTCAGATGCTTTATTGTTTCCATGTGTGTTTGTGTTTCTTCAAAAATGAAATGGAAATTATGATTGTATGTTTGTTATAATATAATTATTTTCAAAACACTGAGTGCTCCTCTATTTTCAGTAGTTCTTGAAAATATTGTATAGCTGTAGATTAGTTTTGGAAATTGTGACCCCCTTTCTATCTGATTTAGACTAATTTACTGCAAAAGGGAAACATATGGGAACATTTGTCTGAATTTTTAAGGAAACCAAATCCCTTTATGGCACTGATCTTCAGGAAAAAATAAAAAAGGGGGAAGTTTATTCCTTTAATTAGGCTTCAGTGTGTAAGTAGCTGCTGTGCCCATAATGTGAGTTTAAGTATTGGCATCTGATCCTAGACAAACACACTTACACCACACACATAGCAGAACTAAAGCTGGGGCCTGGGCTGGGTTTCTGCCGGAGCCTTTGAATTCCAACCACAAAGCACACATGCATGTGAGGGTTTCTTGTTGCTAGAAGTTCTCTCTGTGGGCTAAGAAGCCCTGAGTCAAAATTACCAAGAGAACTGAGCTCATTTGCTTAGATAAATCCATAAGTCATAATTTGGTCATTGAGCTTCATCCTATTTGTTTCCTGTTGGAGCTGATTATTCAAAAGTTAACAGCTATAGAATAGCTTTCCGTCCTTTTCTTTTTCCTTCCCTGGAAGCCTACTATTTTTTCTCATATAGGCTTGGATGAATGATGTTGTAATTAGCTATGCTAACCTTGCCAGGCTATCATCAATCAGTCATAGCCATGTAGTCCACAAAGTGTGTGCGTGCTCTCCAGTAAGAGGGTAACTCAGTCAGGCCTGAGGAGGTCACAGCATTCCTAACCCACGGTGGCCAACTTTCTCCTTTTACTTTTGTTGTTTGGGTTTTTATTTCAGTTTGTTTCTAGAGTAGTGAAAACTTGCTTGGGGGAGGAAAATGTCAGTAAAGACCCCAAGGAACTGGGTTAATTGAAAAAGCAATATTATTACCCAAAGACCAGCAACTCTAAAAAATGTTAAAAGCTAATTACCACACAGGAGGAATTTTTGTTTGTATTAGTGAAGTATAAATATGACTGATAGTTCAAATACAGAATTGTCAATATCCCTGCCCGTGCCTTCTCCAGTAATATATGTACTTCATAAGCGGTCAGTCATTACATTTTGTAAAAGTAATGAGCTTTTGACTAAAAATATCCTATAATCTCAAATGTTGTTTAAGGATATTTATTACATTGTAAGATGTTAATCAAGGAAAATAAACCAAAAAAAAAAAAAAAAGATCATTATCCTAACAGAACTAATAGTCTTACTTTCAATATAGTTAACCTTTGTATTTTATTCTTAGCTCCATATTTTTGTTTACTACCTACTTTTGTTCCCCTTTTGCCTAATTTTTACGCTATATCTGACAGTTAAATTTAGTACCTAAATTGGTGCAAAAATTACTATAGTAGAAAAGTGATTTTAATGGGAATTTGCATTTTGCCATTTAATGAGAAATATAAGAGAGTATATAAAAACCCAAATTTCTTTCAACTGTATTTTCCAACTTAGTTATATGACCTAAAAAGGGGGAGGGGAGAAAAAAGCAAACAAAACAGGGAGTTCACTATCTCCCCTTTGGCCTCTTGCCCATGCTGGACCCACACTGAGACAGAACCCGCAGATCCTCTCATAAACAAATGGAATGAAAGGTCACCTTCCTTCTGCTCACTTGATATTAGACCCCTGGGTTTTCAAGCCTCTTTTGCAGATTACTTTTAATAGTAAATTCAGTGAAGCCCTGTTTGCAGAGGCCTTTTCCCCAAGCAGTGAAAATATTTTTCAGCCCTGCTGTCATATTCAGCTTCTTGTAGTTCCCTTGACCACTGGTAAAGTGATTTGCAGTTTGTCCTTATAGATAGCACATAAAGACAAGGAGAAACCTTATTCTCACCCTCCACACACCCAGAGTCTAATTTTCCACACTTATCCGCCCATCATTGCATCTCCATCTCTTCTGGTACCTATCCCCAGTGCTCTCTGTCCCCTTCAGGTGCTTGGTACAGTCACACAGGGAGACATGGGCTGACTGCCCTTCCTTTCTCTCAACATGCCTACAGCTTTTCAGAACCTAGCAGATTTCCATATATCTGTTACAAAGTGCTTTACATTACTTATCTTTATTAAAAATTCCTCAAAGAGATGACTCAGAATTTATGCATGTAAATCTTTATGGCTACAAAATAAGATTCTGTTTTAATATATTTCTAATCACACCTAAATTCATTATTTATAATAACCACACTGATTTCTTTTTGCACTGTGAATTTCAGGGTTCTTGAAAATAACTCATACAGTAAAACCTCTTTTGTACTAACAAGTTTAAAATAAGGTTTGGCCTTTGGGTTTTCTTCTGTGAGTGTGTGCGTGCGCGTGTGTGCATCCACATGATTTTTCTTTCTTTCCACCCAGATGGGCAGGGAGGGAAAATGCACTAATTTAATTATTTACAGAAGATCCATCTTTAGGACAAGTCACTCTTAGTTGGACACGCTTTTGTGACTGACTCGGGATTTTCTCATTTGCTTTATCTGATAAAGTCATATGATGAATTATGCCTTAATACACACACATTTGGTGATTTCCTTGCCCTATATCTTATTTGAAACTTTACTAAGATCTTGCATTGACCCAATGAAAGTCAGAAATACTGAAACAGTTTGTTATTCATTCTCACATCTCAAGGTGATGAGGAAAGGTGACAACCTTAGCTTAGCAATTCTTATAAAAACTGTCTTTATGTTACCTATTTTAAAAATATTTACCAGATGAAAGACAACCTCCCAGATTTTACCTCCATACCCTGTCAATTTAACATTGAAACAATGAATTCATCATATGAACACAAAAATGTTTAATCATGGTTTAAGGGGAAAAACTCTTGATACATGTCAGAAAATGTAGGTGACCCTCTAAAAATACCAGAAACATTCTGATTGTGGTCTTGAATAAATACAAGACTTTGGGTCAAACTTCTCAGACTCTTTTACAGATGGAAGAAATTTGTGACTCTTTCTTCTGAGTAAAATTAAAGGAAATTATGTGGTACATCTTTGCTTATTTTCTTTTTGTTTATATGGAAGACTTGACTATAATTACTTATTGAATGCATGTAGAATCTGGCATGATAAAGAAAAATGATTGAATATGTTTTTTGTTTTACCACAACCTATTTAAAACCATAACACTGTGTTTGCTATTTTAACATAATATTGACTAAAAGGGGCCATTATTTCAGGCTCCATATTTCTTGAAATTGTTGATAAGACTGCTATTTCCATATCCTCATATGTTATGTGTTCTAAAAAGTGGCTTGGATAAAAAAAAGCTGAATGACTGTGTCATCTGGCCCAACATAATAGTGATGATCAATTAAACTCTGCTTCTGTTTTCAAAACAAATAGGCTTTACCCCAGAGAACAGAAAGCATGAGGAAAGCTTCTTATTTTTAGTCACAGATCAGGAATAATGTCCTTTGACCTCAGAACTTTAGTTTGGTGTTACAGTTAACTGCCCGTATGGCTGAAAGTTCAACATTCATGCAACTAACATCTGCTCTTTTTAGATAATTGGGCTTAGGAATGTACTTATGGAAATCAGTATATCTGATGTCAATGCTAAAGAAGTTGTAGGAATCCCTGTTCTGGACTTCATTCAATCAATAATTATTTATTGCTAGACTAGTAGATCAAAAGTATTAGGCTACCAAAGGCATATAAAGTAACACAAATCATAAACTCATTTTCAGTCAGCTTGTAGTCTGGTTGACTTAAATAACTGAGTGAATCTCTTAACTTGGTTAGGTTTCCAATTTTATGATTTACAACCATTCTTTCAATAATACACTGCATGTGGTTATCAACCTTGTAACTAAAAGACATCTTATTCCTAAGTAACATTAGATGTACACAAAGCTTCATGCATATGCCACTAGTCATATGAGATGTATTCCTTTAGCCTGTTATTCAGGTCTTCAGTTAGTGGAGAGGTACATGGAAATAATAAAATTTTAAATTAGAAGACTTTCTGTGATTCTACAGTTTTCACTATGTAAGTAGTCTTAGTTTTACCTCATACTAGATGGTAAGAAATTACTAAGTTCACAAGTCTTACTATTCCTACCAGTAATGTCCTATATTGTCTAAGAGTCCTTCAAGGACCTACTGGGTAGATGGAAATGGATATTTATATTTTTCCATCTGTCCAATCATCCATTTTATCCATCCTTCTCCCTAAAGACACTCTGGTCAAAAGCACTATTTTAATTCTAGGTAGTGAAATTGGAGACCAGATTTCTACCTTGGTTGATTTCAGCAAATATATTGAGTGTACTATGTGATTTATGTAACACATAAATTATTGATTGGAATCCTAACGGTGATCTTTTCTTCATGAAATCTTTAGACTGTATCTCAGCCAAATTTATTTATATAGTACACAGAAGTTTAATAAAGTTCTATTTTCAATTATTCTAGTCTTTATATTCAAACACTATTTTCCAGTTGAGCACTCAAAATCATCCTACATTGAGCCTTACTACATTGTGGGCTGGATTGAGAAGGGAACATCTTGACCAGCTTGCAAGTTTTTCTCAGAGAAGTTTAGAAAATGCGTTTTACATTTGTTCCCCTTTTCAGACCAATCATCACATTCAAAAATTTACTTGACATTTACTTGAAAATTAAATGTCTTTAAAAGACCTTCCTTGAGTGCTTTATTGCCTTATTTTTTAAAATAATGTTTAGCATTTGTTAGGTAGTTGTCATAAACTTGATATGATAATGTTCTGTCTTTACAAGGTGAACAGTTATGTAAGGTTGTGTAAAATTATTGTCTATAATTCAAATCTTCTTAAAAATTGTTCTTTGTCCTTGGTATTCTAATTGCAACCTAAGTATATTTGATTTTATTTCTTCTCTAGTCTCTTAAAGAAACAAGCAGGCAATGCTTTATTGCCAAAAGAAACAGAGGTATAGAAAGACATATATTATATAATAATATTTCTTTATAGCAGTAAATTGTACAAAGTAAAAGCCCTAGTCGAGGATCAAGACAATCTACATTCTTCTATAGTTCTGCCTTTCCAAACTGAGAGGTCTTGAAATAGGTAACCTCATTATGTCTCAGTATCCGTATCTGTAAAATTGGGTGTATTAGTAATAGTCTACTTACATTATTGTGAAAATAAAATCCACTCTTATTATGTGCTTACCATATAATAGGTGGTAGTCACTACTAGTCACTGTGTATTTCTGTGATTATAGTAATTATCGATTATTTAGAAGAAAATTATAAAAGTCTTTTTGTGTTTATGTAGTTGATATTTCAATCTGGCCCTTTGTTCTTTTTTTTTTTCCATTTTCAGCTTTCAGCCTGACACCTTATATTTTTTCAGAACTACAAATTCTGATTATCTTATGACTTCTCCTAAACATAAAATTAAATTTTTGTTTTCCCACTCTTCAGACTTACAAGATAAATGGTAAAGTGGTCTATTGAAGTAAAAACAATAGCCAGGGACATTAATCAAAATATGATAATTGCTGCAAAGTTTTCAAATAATACATCTGTGGTTGTTTTTAGAGATTTACAGAAGGGTAATTGCTTTGAAGCTTTTTATCTTTATTTAACTCAAGTATTTACTTTCATGTCTTTACCCTATTCAGCACATGATTCATAAGAATTTTTTTTCACAGTTGATAAGTACATAGTATTCATGTTTGACAATACTTAATGCAAGGGAATAAGAATTTATCCTTAATGTTGTTCCATTCACCTAAGTGACCCAGACTACTGTATCAATCAGGGTGCCAACAGAAGAGAGATGGCATGCTTAAAGGTATACGTTAAGAGAATTTATTTACAGATTGTTTATGAAAGTGAGGCACCCAAGTCGTGAAAAGATTGGGGAGCCTTTCCCAGATCACCCATTCCCAGATCAAGGGGAGAAAGTTCTTACCAACCTGATACGAGTTGTAGATGTGGTTAAGAAGTCCTCAGTGATCAGAATTAATTTAAGATCGAATGCCACTCCTTTCAAAGGTGGTGCTGCCAGAGAGGAAGCAGGCACTGGGAATAGACATTATAATATACCTCTCTTCTTCCCTGTTTCTTCTTAAACTCAACAGTTAGCCAGAGGGAAACCAACTTGAATTACTGAGTAGAAGACAGCCTGGGTACATGTGTGGGAATTGAGAGGGGATAAGACAAGGCTTTAGGAGTCTGGTGGTGGCTCAGGATAGCACTATGAGGAACAGTCAGCCCGAATATCTAATCCTAGTGTCTCAGAAATTATTTCTAAGGTGCATTTCTACGGTGCTTTACAATGAACAAATAGTTGATTATTTGGGCATGGATTCTTGTCTATTAGAATATAGAGGTCACTAAAATACAGTTTTTCCCTTAGGGTGCTCACAATTCAATGCAATAGTTCTTTAAATGAGACTTATTATGGGTGATATTTGTATATACACTGCACTGGTATATATGTGGTGTGTGTGTGTGTGTGTGTATCATCATTGTTAGATTGCTGTTTTGCAGACTAATATTCTACAACTTTTGTATATCAATTAGTAAAGCACATCAGCTTTAAGTTCACAAAAACAAGACTATGCTTCTTTCCTGTTTCCTCTTTAAACTTTCATAGAAATGAGCATTTTAATTAGAAATAAAGGGGAGTGTAATAATAAATCTATTTGAGAGTGGAAAAGGTGGGGATAAAGAAACAGAATAGAATTAGATTAGCAGATGATACGCATTAGGCTATCTAGGGTAAAACGGTGGTTTCTTTGGTATTAAGACAAATCTGGGATAGAGATGGGTATTTCCTGTCTGTTTCCTTCTTGTACATATTTATTGCAGTAAGACCTGTCAGATCTTCTAATTCAAGGAGAGACTTGTACAGGAAAAAAATCCTGTATTGTTAAAAACAAAGGAAAACAAGGCCAGGCATGGTGGCGCATGCCTGTAGGAGTCAGCCTAAGAAGCCACAGCCGGGGTCAGGGATCGTGGTTCAAGTCCCACACGGGGCACGTAGCAAGACTTAGTCCCCAAAAAATAGCTGGGTGTGGTGGCACATGCCTGTAATCCCAGCTACCTGGGAAGCTGAGGCTGGGGATTGCTTGAGTCTATGGTACCCCGGGCAACGTGAGCCTGTGGTTCCACAGGCAAAAATAGTGAGACCTGGTCTCAAAAAAAAAAAAAAAAAAAAAAAAAAAAAAAAAAAAAAAAAAAAAAAAAAAAAAAAAAAAAAAAAAAAAAAAAAAAAAGGAAAACAAATTGAAGGCACTTATTTTTCAGCAACCAAGTACTTCATAAACACAAATGTTCAAACACTGCTCCAGGGAGTACCAGGAAGTAGACTCCCTGGTGTAAACTCAAAAGTTTAGCCAGTATAAAATTAATAAGAGGAATAAAGGCAGTTGGAGGAACTGTCTTACCAGATATAAAAATTTCTATCATGACCATAATTGCTTTAGTGTGATTTTTGACATAAGATCAGTAAAAGAGAACTGAAATTTCTAACTGACCTTCATAGGTACAGTAATTTGATTGTCATATTTGTCACTACTGAGCATTGGGGAAGGGATTATTCTGAGTTGATTCAGGTTCTGCATAGAAAAATATAGATCTTGATCCTTAACTCCCACCTCATAAAAAATCAGTGTTAGTAGATCTCATTTGTAGTTATTCTAAATCTAAATATAAAACAATAGCAAAACCAAGCAGAAGTCCTACGAAAGGTATCATATTAGGCTATGTTCACAACTTTGATGTTGGGCTTATTGAAATAGGATACAAAGATCTCTAACTATAGGAAAATAATTTATAAATTGGATTATGTTAAATAAATTCTGTCCATTAAAAGATGCTATTAAAAGATGAAAAAGAAAACTATGGATTCTGGGAACATATTTGTAGTGTATATATCTGACAAAGGGCCATATTCATGGTATTTAAAAAAAAATTCCCCAAACCATAAAAGTGGCAAGTTACTTAAAAAAAAAAAGAATTATGATAGATGTTTCATAAATTAAATATTTAAATAGCCAGTAAATATTTAGAAAGATGTTCAGTTTCATAGGTCATCACAGAAAAACACATTAAAACCACATTGCAATTTTGACAACAAAATAATGCAGTATTGGTTTATGATGCAAAATATTAAGTATACATAAATCTTTATATACATAAGTGATTGATTGAATAAATAAGTAAATGTGGTTTTGGTGGTGGTATTAAAAAGAAACATCATTTCAGAAGAATTATAACTAATACATGTAGAGACCCAACCCTGCTTTGTGATTTCACTTTCAAAGAATAAGAAATGGAAAAAGAAGAAGCAGATGTTCTTTGGAGTAACCTGGTCCAAATTACCTCAACTGTGTGATCAAGATGATCATCACCTTGGAGAAATCATCTGACACATGTTATCTGATATGAGCAAAGCACATCAGCTCTCAAGAAGTTCTCCCTAAATTCGCAAACCCAGATTAATCATGAAGAAAAAAATCAGACAAACCCAAATTGAGGCATTACACAAAATGCCTCAATAATCCTATCACACTTGCCAAGGTGGTGAACAACTAGAAAAGACAGAGAAGCTGTCCCAGACCAGAGGAGATTTAAGAGAAGTAATAGCTAAAATTGCATCCTGGGTCTTAGAACAGAAAAGGACATTAGTGGAAAACTGGTAAAATTCAAATAAAATGTACTAATTATAAGATTAATTATAAGATTATAATTATAAGATTAATGCATATATTAATTTTTATTAATATATATTAATTTATAATTATAAGATTAATGTACTAATATTGATTTATTAATTTTAAGTTATTTTCCAGTGATGCAAGATGCTACCAAGAAGAAACCAGATGCCTTTTGTACTATCATTACAAGTTTTTATAGCTTCAAAATATGAAGAGCTTGCTTAAAATATTTTAATCCAGATTAAATTTCATTCATAATCATCATAAATTATTAATATGCAAAATAGAATATGAGACATTGGTGAGGAATTATTAGAACTCACATACACTGCTAACATGAAGGTACATTAGTTAAATCTTTTCAGAAAACAGCAACATGTACTCAAGTTGAGTCTATGTATTGAATCCATTTTAATTTAGGTAATATTCAGTCATAGGTGATGATACCCAACAAAAGATAGCACAGCATCATTACTCCCATATTGAAGACAACTGAAATGTTTACTAATGATAAAATGGCAGGTAAAATTTGGTGTGTTCATATAGTAGAATACAATAATGAATTGAACAAACTATTGCACAAAAAAATAGAGTATGAAGAATATCATCATCCTCTTCCAGGGTGGGGTGATGAGAGGTGCATACTGAACTTGATGGATCAAGTTAGTGTAGCTGTTGAGAAATAAAAATGACAATTATAATTTATCCATTCAACAATTATTTATTAAATTCTTCATTAATTATATGCCAGACATTTTTATAGGAAATGGGAGTATGGCAGCAAACAAAACTAATCACTTAAGCTTCCTCATCTCATGCAGTTTATATACTATTGGGAGGAGACAAAAAATAAATGTAATAGATAAATCACACATATTTGTATATATTAGAAACTGATGAGTTCTGGGAGAACACTTAAGCAGAGTAAAAAGATGAGGAATGTCTAATAGTAAGATTGGGAGTCCAGTGTTACAAAAGAGTAGCTTTTAATCAAAGACAAGGTGATGAGTATGTAAGAATAGTGTGGATTGGTTACAGAGAGGAAGGGAATTATGAGTGAGAAAGATTACTCATAGCAAGGAATCAAGTGATTCTAGTTAAAGTACAGAAATCTATATTATGCATAGAGATATATGATCAATTGTTGCTGCTGTGTGTATCCAGAAATTGTATATTTTTATAATTGCATATAAATATGTATCATAAAAATATATATTGCATACTTTTCATATGTGTACCTTTAAATCTCAGTGAGTATATAATGGGTTTTATAGAGACACATGCATACCCCCACATATATATATCATACACATACATACATACATACATACATACATACATACATACATACATACATACATACACAGCTATAGTCACTGACCACCAAAAGAACAAAAAAAAATGTATTAAAAAAGAGTAACTTTTAGGAAGTTGAGCCTAATGCCTGCTACAAGGAAGGAAGAATTTTATCATTTATTTCTTTTTGCATGCTTTCATTTACTACAATGGTATAAAATATTTTAAAATAACATTTTAAATGGGGTAGGCACTAGAACATAAATATTAGGCAGGGAATGTGAGGAGCTTTATTAAAGAAACTCAGGACTGAGCTCCCAGTCATCCAGCCTGCCATGCTCCTTTTAGGGTTCGGGAAGTGCAAGGTAGGGGGTAGCCCTGCCACCTGCCAGGGCAGCGTGGAGCAGCTGGGGCGCCCCCTGGTCACCTTACCACTAGGTGACCAGGGAAGGCGGCGGTAGCCCGCCCTCATGCCTGGTTCAGCCATGGTGCCGGGTTCTGAACCCCACACCCACGGGTTGGCAGGGGCTAGAGGGTGGTAGGGGTTATTCCCTCTGGCCTTCTCCAAATCCGGTCAACCCTCATCAGAAGCAGTGATTCAATGGCAGTTGCACATGAATACAGAGGTGAAAAAACAAAGTATTCCAGAACAACAAACATGTCAGATCCATGGGACACAGGACTATAAGACTGATTATATAAAGACAAACTGCCTCAGAAATACAAGTACTGAGATCTATAGTGATGGGAGTGGAATTTCCTGTTCAGAGATGCCTTCAGCATGACCAAAGGACCTTCCCACTTTAGGAGGTTAGGAAAGCCACAGAGATGAGCAGTGGCTCCACAATGAACCAAACCAACCATCTGCCAGGGCCTATCTTGATCAAAAAAACTGGTGCAGGAACTTTGGCTGGGAAAAACGCTCCCAACACCAGCAACCAGAACTACAAAACAAAGAAGAAGCAAACTATGGCAGAAGATGGGCCGGAGTAGCCTACCAGAAAGAAGGAGGAGGCACTGAAAAAACACAATCCTGTGTGAACTGGTGGCCAACAGCAAAAAGACACTTGGAAAACTAAGCACAGACCACTGTGTCCCAGGAAACCACATCCACACTGGACAAAAGGACATTGCTACAGGAAAGAAAAGGAAGAACCCAAGGGACTAAAAATTAAGCAATAAATGGCAGTGAAAGAAGAGTTGGAGAGGCGGGGGGGTGGGGGGGGTGGAGTGGGGGAGGGGTAAGGGACACCCAAAAGGCAAATGTAGACAGAATTTATTCAGTAAAAAATATATTATTAAAGAAACTCAGAACCAGTCTATTTTTCTTTAAAAAAATAGATAATTTCAAAATTTTATACATATTTAGAGTCCAGAGTGGTCAATGATGAACACTGAAAATGTATATAATGTTATAATACAGTGTTACTGGAAATAAAGAGTTAATATTTAGCAGTGATAAGGACTACTTGTGGCATACTTGTCAGCTGCTGGAGTGACTTTTCCCTCATCTTTCTCACTCATAGACCTTGCTAAGTTACTCTGGAATGGTCATGACTGTGGCCAGCTCTGAACATAGTTGCAAAGTCATCCCAATGCTCCCCAAGTTAAATACACCGATGCAGGAACTTGGCATCAGGTCTCAGCTGCCATCCAGAATTGCTTCCCTGTATAAGGGTTGTATTTCATACCAATACCAATCCAATTCACTCAAAATCTTTAAATCAAATGTAAAGATTTTAATTAGGTGTATGCTGCGCCTGCAAACATTTTCTCAGTCAAGCTTTTCAAATGAGTAAAGAACTGTGTCATTGATTGTAAATGATGTATAGTAAGTCAGTTTTTAATAGACTGTGTATTTGCTCAAGACTTAAGATTGTATCAACCTGAAAAGGAATTACTCATTGTATCTAATGAAAATTAATGTTTTTATAATTGTAGTATGCTCGGTAAGGCTTGTTTTTTTGTTTGTTTGATTTTGCTTGGGGGACTTTCAAGTGGTATGTTAAAAAGATAAAAGTTGTAATTATTTGAATCTAGAACAACTAAAATTACTTCACCTATGGTGTACAAATAATTGGGATATTTTTGTCTTGTTTTATTTTTGTTATGTGAGTAATTTCCTCCATTTTCCACTTGACATTGTGTGAGTAGATTCAGGTTGAATATTTTCCAGGATGTTGTCACTTGAATTCTCTTAGCAAAATGACTTGAAGCTACAGATATGGACATTGAGAAATGCTGGTGGGCAAAGCCATTTGGGTTGTCCAAGTGGTTGTGGGTCTGATAATTTCTAAACATTATATTAGAATTTCCTTACTTGGTAGTTTCATTCTGAAATAATATTGGTGTTATTAAATCTGTTAGCTAACTCTGTTCTGAGGTCCTAAGCAGCTGAGTGTGTATTGTGGCATGAAACTCAATGGAATTTCAGACTGACGCTTCAGTAAGAAATGAATACAAAATGGTGGTATGTGCATGGGCACACATGTGTGTGGGTGTATGTTCATGCACACATGCATGTATGCATGTTACATAAATAGAGGGAAAAGGAAGATGTGAAGGGTGTTTTCTCTTTAAAGAAAAAGAAACAAAAGCTAACATCTGTTATTATTAAATTCAATTAATAAATATGCTTGATGATTATCTAAAACATCTAAATCAAAATGATTGACTTTTTTGGCAATTGAATATTTTTCATTGTAGTTTCAACTTAGTGGCCAATTAATAAACTATGAATTAATGAGAGATAATTTATTTTTTAAATATGTTGACTTGCCTTCTGTGACAAGTATTAATAGGTCTTTGTTGAAATGTATTCATAGCAATCAAGCTTTTTCAACCTTCTCATTAGTCAGGTTAGAATAATCAAAACAGTTTTCACATATTTGGATGTATAGATGTTGCTACTTTGTCACTGAAATGTTCCAGAGTTTCAAGTTGAAAATGGAACAAATCAAAATTGGGTTCCATTCAAGAAAAGATTGGCAAAATATTTCTCTGGAATTTCAAATTTAGATCAGTGATAGTCAAGACTCCTAGGGGAAGTACAAGTTCCTTTCTGTATTTAGTATAAATAATATTAATATTAAAGATAATCATGTGCAACAGATAAGCCACAAGGGGATGTTCTAGTGTGTGTAAATTGTCCATGTTTTCTGGGAAGTATCTTATAGTCTATTGACCCTGAAATATGGAGGTGGGACATCCTTTGCCTTGAGAAATTGAAAGGAGACCATTTCAACAGCACATGTCTGAGACTGTAGTCCCTCTTTTCAGCTGCTTCCATACTTAGATTTAAATAGAATGATCTGTATCCATAAAATGAAGTCTGACAGAGTCAGTGTAAAGGAGGCAGAAATAAAATAATCATCCCTAACCCAGATTACTTTATATTTCAAGTCACCAACATTCCAAAAAAAAAAAAAAAATACTAACAACACCAAAATCTTCACTACTGCTGCATATCCAATAGTTCTTGTAAGCATTGCCTCAAGATCAATGTCTCTTTTACCTTTCATTACTTCCTCCTCCTTTTCCTTTTTTCCCCCTCTCCCCTTCTACCCTTCACTCCATTCCACCCCCTTCCTTCCTGTCTTCCTTCTTGTTTACTTCCTCTGTTTTATTACTCCTTGTTATCTCTCTGTATTTTCCTTACTTTGAGAATTATGAATGAAAGCAGATAAAACAAAATTAGCTAACTCCTGTTTATTCTGAGAAATAATAATCTGCATGAACTTGAACACGAAGAACACCGATCTTCAATAGCTTTGAACAAGAATATATACTTCAGTGACTGAATGGACAATGTAGTAAAGGAGAGAATTCTTGTGTTGAAAGGAAATATTTCACTGTTTGCTGACTTAAATAGAATGTGTGACATCATTGAGCTCAAGGGTACATGTACATATTTTGAAAAAAAAAAGCAAAATTTTGTAATATTTGCACTTTCTCCATCTAACATAGCTTTGAAACAAGTCTGAAGCTGGACTACATGGAGAGATGGTCTTGCTGAAACTGAACCTATGTTTTGTCAGTAATCAAGGGTCTTTCTCATGCAAATGTAATTAAATATTAAAAATTACTCAAAGTGGAAAAAAGTAATGGAGACTCATGTACAATGAGTTCATTTGGATGGAAGATTTGGCAAGAGTTTTGGAGGTGTGTATGCAATAGACATGGATGTGAGGAGAGAAAGCACCTGGGTTGTTTGGGAGCGTCCTGCTTGGTACCATGCGCCAGCATCTTCATGGATGTGGCAAAGTCTGTTGCAATTTTTGCTGACTTTGATAGTGGTGTCTGCTGACAAATGTTACTGGTTCCATTACTTTACTAAGCCCTGTCAGATGTCACTGCTGACTGAAAGGCAACCTCAGAGCTTGTAGGTATATAACAGCTTCTCTACCAGAAGTACATAGGAAATGGAGGTCTCAAAATAAGCTTCTGAGTCATCATCCTTTAAAATATGTCTGTGGAATGGTGAAATGTTAAGGACAGCTCAGATTAACTGTAAGCTGTAATTTATTCCAGCATTGACAGTTATTAATTTGCAATAATCAGTGCTTTCTCTAGTATAAATCATGATAACCTTTATTTGAGCTCTTAAATCTTCCTTTATGATACATCAAACCAAATGTAAAAGCTGGCATGACAATCTCTTGAACAGTGACATTCCTTTTTTGTGGGTTTCGGATCACTATTCCTGAGCAGAAGGAAACCACCAGCAAATAGTTGTTATCCTTAGCAAGTTTATTTATGTAAAAAACACAATTAATATTAGTAGATATCATTATTAGCATTCTGCTGTGACTTGGGGATTTTATAGGTGACAATTATTCAAAGATTCTCAGTCTGTTCTGTGGAATCTTAAAAAATCTCTTTGACAAAAATTCCTAATATGATAGCAGCTTGAAGAATAATTGTCTTGGAATGACCTTTTCAGTGGGTAATTTGACAGACATTTGATAGACTGCATTCTCTCCTCTCTCTGCCAACCTTTTACTTCCTGCCATAAAATGTAGGAGCGGAATTTTAACTCTAGTGATAAGACTCTCAACAATCATTTGTTGCATATCTCCCTCAGTACAGTTCTTCAAAATTTGAAAGCTCTCTCTCTTTTCAAGGTATTTTTCATTACCTGGAGAAAATGTTTCCTCTGGGGATGAATTCTAAAACAATAGTATAGGTACTGAATCAAATTTCCCGGGTGGATAGGGGACTCTCTAGTAAGGTTGCTAGGTAGTACTGGTGTGGTATATTGAATGGCACTCTTGTGGTGTGCTATTAGAGTTAACACAACTGCCAGAGGAGCCTTTCCTTACAATAACAGAATAGGTTGACTTTGAGAAATATGGGCTGTGAAATACCCAATTGAAATATCCAAAAAGAAAAAAAATTAAAAAAGAAGCACTTACTAGTAAAATGACAGCAATTAATTTACGAATTAATGTGTTTTTAAAATGTGGCCCTGGGGTGACATGTACCTTCAAAAGACTAATATTTTCTCTGGAACTCAAATCATTTTGGTAGACATTTTTTCTTGAATTCTGAATCACCAAAATGGAATGTCTGTTGATTGATAGAATATGTATTTCCATCAAGAATATTTCTCATAGTATTACCTTTGTCAAAGAAACACTTTGCTGCAATTTTGAGTGCAAATGATAAAAGTGATACACATTTATTTATACATTTGTCTCCCTATCCTTCTAGTTGGTATGCTGCAAAAACTCTGAGACAGTGTACATTTTGTTCATGTTTATATCTTTAACTCCTGAAGCAATGCCTAATGCGTAAAGAGTCAGTAACTATTCACTGAACAGTTATAATACATAAATTAACTTATAAACAGATTTTCTTTTTAGTATTTTTTTCCAATGGCCCAAGACCAAGCCATGTTAATTTAGTCTTTTCAAACTGAGAATCTCAAACCCTGTTTCATTGTTTTTCATTTAACAAGAATGAGTAGTATGTGATGAAAAAGTTAAAAATGCTACCTGTGACCCCTTTGTGAAGATGGTTTCTTTCCATTAAATCCTTTCTGGGTAGCTCACAGATTTGTATTTGTTAATCCAGCTGACAAACACAATCCAAAAAGTCACAATGAAAAGGTAGGAAAGGAGAGAAATTCTTAAAGTCAAGGGAAAAACAAGGTTTAGGGAAAGACTGCATAGGAGCAAATCTAGCAAAAGAAGAAAAATCAAAGGGCATGAGAGGATAAGATCCAGACTCCATGAGGATTATCAGCCTCAAAAACTCACAAAAGGAAGAAAAGGACATAAAAGGTAGTCTTCTGGTGTGTGAGGGGGAGGAATGGTGGCAGGTTGAGGGATGGAAAAATAGGGAGAGACAAAACTTTATGATCATGTAGAATACAAGCAGTCATTGTTATCTGTGAATGAGTGTTTTTTTTTTCTTTAAAATTCTTTAATTTCTTAACATTCCTTTTCTGTGTTAATAAGACCTCCCTTATTAGGAGAAGATATAGGTGGTCATTTAGTCATTATCTTAAGAATTTGCTCAAATTTTCATGCATGATTGTGAATTTGGTGTACATTGTTAAATGTGTATGTTTATTATTTTTATTTGACATTATTTATTTGTGTTACTTTTTATATAGATAAACCAATATTATTAATGCATTTATAATATGTGGACTTGTTTATCTTTTAATATTTAAACTTTCTTACATATGCATATGTATGTGTATTTATATATCTCATAATCAAGAGAAAACAGTTGAATGAATTCTTATTTTCTATTAAGATTTGAATATGATTGTAACACCACTTCTGTTTAAACTGCACTGGATACCTTAACATAGTAAAGCAAGGAAGATAAGTGTCATTGAAAATAAATGAAATAATTATTATTTTTTCCTTTAATTTCTAAATGTTTTTGGTGTGAGTGTTAAATTTAATAATTTTTTCTATATCCACTGAATATTAAACTTTTTTCCTTTTAATCCATTAATTTAGTGAATTGTACTTACTGATATTTCAAATGTAAACAAATTTACATTCCTGGAATAATTCCAAATTGGATATGAACTGTGTTTATACATTGGTAGCTTTGGTTTGCTAATATTCTCTTTAGAACATTTGTATCTATGATCTTAAGGGAAATGTTCTCTAATTTTGATCAGTGACTAGTTTAGTTGAAAAAAGATTGATATGGTAGGGACCTGCTTGGTTTGCAGGCTTAACTCCCTTGTGAAACATAGCGTCAAGTGTGAAGACTATCCTTTTATCATACATAGATATGGCACCTTCAATTTTCTGCGACCAAATAGCCTAAAGAGTTTTTTCCAGTTCTAAAATTTGCTAAAATGTGTTGATTGTATAATTCATTATCTTTGCCATCATCATTTACCTCGGTGCTAGAAAAGGAGAATAGGAGATGAAAGAAAGAGCTGATGTTACCTTAGTCAGTGGAAGTGTATTTCAGAACATGAATTCTCATAAGAATAATATTTTTTTGAAAACATTTGCTTAGCATTTCTATGGTTCCATACTTTCTGAAGTTAATTCATGAAACATTTTCTGCCAGTTTTCTCACTACATTGCTATAGAATGTACAAAAGAAATTACTTGAAAATGGATTTTGCACTTTCAACAGGTTCTTTTTCAGTCTCACTGATAATAATGGCAAGTGCACCAAATCTTTTCTATCCACTGGAGATGAGAACATTTTCCCTGTGACGTTTAAAACTAATTCCAAAATCCCAATCCCACTGATAATCGTGTTCCTTTCCCCTCTACATTAAAGTGCCTCCTTAATTGTAAATAGTCACATGGAGACCACTGAAGCTAGAGTGCTCTCAGTTGAAGAATAGTACTGCAGGTTATAAATATAAAGTAGTGCTGAGAACTACCCAATTTACTTCAGTGAATTTAGTCTTTCTTAGAAAGCAAGCAGTGCATGATACATTTACCTGAACTTGAAGAGTGATAATGGAAATGTCTGGCATGCATTCAGGACCACAGAAACTTTAAAGGTTTATCTCAACAGAATAGTGTTAAGAAAAATCATCTATTTACTTATAGGATGGAGGATAGCATACATTTCAAGCTCTTTCAGTCTGGAAGTTTGTAGAATTGTTACAGTAAGAAATATAAGCACAACCAATGTCAAAGTATTCTCATTTGCCTTTGGAGAAAACTTCTTCCATGGGGTAAATTGCAAAGGCAGCTTTGCTGAAACTCCCACTCAAACATTGTGTAAATGGATGATGGTGGAACAGATGCTGCAGGCTGGAGAAGTTCTGGACAGTCCCACAGAAACAATGAGCTCTCTATCCTAACGGGCCAGGAAGCCACAGCTTCATTTGCTACGTTCAGCTTCTTAAATTATGTTTTTAGAGTGGCCATAGCCTTGCATTTTATGGCAAGTAAGCCCAGTTGGGAGTCACATATAAAAGATGTTGTTTGTATTTGTTGAATGCCTGTAGTGTTTGGAGGAACAAGATAAGGTTTCTCTGCTGGTAGCTGATATTAGAGAAGTCACATTCCTATCTTCATTCTGGCTTTTATTACATTTCCCTAAAAATGTAACATATGCCTGAATATATGGCACAATAAAAAATAAGGAAAACCCCATCTTCCCAGTTAGAATATAAAAACATAAGGAAATAGGTGAGTTAACCAAAATCTATTTAAATTGAATTTATTAACCTAATTAAATACATATTTTTAATCACATATGTAAAATGTGCTTGAAAATATCCATCTTTTCCACTCACATTCACAAAAATTATTTTATTTGAGTTTATCACATTCATTAGTTATATTAATGCCTTGCTATTGTCGGGTATATGAGTTGTCAGGGTTTTTGCCTTTCCACTGTTCGCATCTAAGATCTGCACCTGTAGTATTGCACCCTCCCCATGATTGTGCACACCTGGCCCAGTGGGTGTGCACATGTGTGAGGGAGCTCACTTGGGCATGGGAGGAGGGGATAAAAGTTAGTGTTACCAAAGAGAGTGAGGGCTTGAGAAGGAGAGCATGGGAGAGAGCACTAGAAAATGCTAGCAAGAGAAAGAGGTGGGAGAAAGAATATGAAGATTCCTGAGCGTTTGGGGACCTCACACACCTCTCCTACCTCCGCTTCCCCTTCTCCTGAACCCCAGGCCTGCTCTGCCTTGTGTGTCTATGTCACTGTTAGAACCAGTAAGTAATCTACCAAGAACTTGATGCTTGCTCTATAGTTGGTATAGAATGGAATAGGATGCTGTTCATTACACTATCATAGAAATATTTTGTTTTTGTCTTTTGCACTGGTTTATTAAGCAAGTCATTCTTGATTTCATCCACATTGTTAGAAACACCAACTTCTTAAATCTGGCATGGTAATGTCACTAAAAATTTTACGTGAAGTCATTACTTGCACAATATGAGATGTTACAGGTTTTAGGTTTTTCTTTTGTGGTCTCATAAGTACATGAGTTCCACCTTATTGCCTCTTGGGGGGGGCATTTCAATGTTTATTTACTATGTAGTGTCCATTATATATCTGTGGGATCAAACTCAGGGATACTGGCAAACTCAGGGATACTGTAAGGGAACAGTGAGGAACAACCTCGAGCCAAGCAGTGGTGCTAGCACCCAATTTGTTCGTAAAATGTGGAACATTCTCAGCTCCACCCTTGACTTCCTGAAGGCTATTGGAAACTAGGGCAGAACAGCACTGTCACTTGGACCTTAAAAAGACTGAACACAGGTGGGTCAGGTCTCTTTTTAGCTTCAAGTGATAGCCTGGTCTCAGCCCAAGTGGAACTATCTGCTGTTAGGACTGATAGCCTTTTGCCACATGCCAGTCAGTAAATTTTCTTCTTCATTCACTTAGCTTTGTACCTTTTTGAACTACTGATGTCATTAAGTCATTTGATTTTTTTTTCAATGTGTCTGCTTTTGGGTCTTGTATTCTTAAGCATATGGGTAGATGCTCACAATATTCCTTCCCCCACTTTGCTCCTCCTGGGTTTGTCCTCTTACAACTCTATTAATTTCCTACTTTCTTTTCTGATTTATGTTTGTTTGTGTTCGAATAGACTGAACTGCCATATCGTGTTTCTGAGTACGATACAATTCATGACCTATTCACACAAAGTCTGCTGGGGGTTCTAGCTTCCCATAGCTAGAAGGTCTCCATGTGGTGACTCAGTGATCCAGCTTGATAGACATTGTCTTCTGTACTTGTACCACCTGACCTTCCCGAATGGGGTCATGGTTCTGGATGTCTTCATACAGGTGTTTAAATATATTGGTCTGTAAGTGACACATACTGCTCCTTCCAGTCATCCCTAGATCAGAACTCATCAGTGCCAGTGGGGCCAGCATCAAGTTCCATCCACATGCTTGGAAGGAACAAGCACCATGAGGCTGTACACCAGCACCCAAAGCTTCCATTGCTTGAAGATTGTTTCAGACCAATGTGGACCATATTAAACTAATTGCAGTTGACCTTAAAATGGGAGGAGCACTTTAGTATCAGACATTAAATTGGGGAATAAGTCTCCAGCTGATACGGCCAATACATGGTATTCAATGAAGAGAGCAAGAAGCAGAAATACATTAAAATTTAATTGGACTTCGGTTGAATTCAGTTCCATAACAAATATCCAGCGAGTCTCCTCAAATGAAAAGCATACACATTTACTCCATTTTTTCATATAAGGAACTAGTAGTAACATTCATTTTTACTCATGGGAGTAGTTTAAAACCCAGCTATCCCTTGGCTCCCTTAAGCTTGTCAATAGTCATCCTGACTTATGTGACTTGCTTAGTCATGACATTTATAAGGTGAAACAAGCCATAAACAAGTACTGACCTCACTCAAGCTGTCCTGCTCCTACCCTGTTGCACACTATAAACAACATTGAAAGAATACAGTCTAAACCTTAAACAAATCATACTCTGACTGACATTTCAGACAGAACACATTGTTGAATGATCCCCATGCTGAAATTTCCAGCTGTGTCTATAATACTCTTTTTTCAATATAAAAATATTTTCCAGGGCTCATTCCCACCTAGACTCCTCCCTACTAACATTTTTGCTTGGAGGAAGTTTTTGTTTTCTTCTCCAATCAGTGCTTCATTTTTCAGAGAATGTTTTTTTGTTTTTTGTTTTGTTTTGTTTTTTTGAGTCCTCTCTGCTTTTGTAATGCAGTGTTTTATTCTCATCCTAATCTAGTCACTTCCCTCCACTCACCTCTTCCTCTGTGTTTCAGATTCATTCACCCCATTTCCCTCCTTTTGAAGTCTTTTATCTGCTCTATTGTCTCCACATTGATGCTCCACATTTTCTTCTTCTTCTTCTTTTTTTTTTTTTTTTTTGAGACTAGGTCTCACTATTTTTGCTGGTGGAACTGCAGGCTCTTGTTGCCCGGGGTACCACAGACTCAAGCAATCCCCAGCCTCAGCTTCCTAGGTAGCTGGGATTACAGGCACGCACCACCACGCCCAGCTATTTTTTTGGAAGTAGGTCTTGCTATAGGCCCCAGGCGGGATCCCTAGCCCCTGCCGCTTCATAGGCTGAAGCTTACAGGCACGAGCCACTGTGCTTGCCTGCACATTTTATTCTTAACTCAAAATGATCATCCAGTGGTTCCCTGTTCATTCCAAGGAAAAGTCACATTTCTTTCAATGTGTCAATTATTTTTCTACTATTGTAAAAAATTACCACAACCTTGATGGCTGAAAACAATACAAATACAAACGTATCTTATAATTCTAGAGCTTTTCTGGGTTAAAAGCTCTAGAACATGCTCTGGGCAGAGCATGTTTTCTTTCTAGACTGTAGAGGAATACTGTTTGCTTGTGCTTTCCATATTGTAGAGGTTGCCTGAATTCCTTGGCTCCTGGTTCTCTTTCACCTCTAAAGTCAACAGGCATTCATCTGATCTGTATTACTTTAGTATTGATTCTTCTCTCTCCTTTCCCACTTAAAGGATTCTCATAATTCACTAGACCCTCCCAGGTAATTCAGGACAGTCTTCCTCCTTTATGTCAGTTGATCAAAAACAATAGTTTAAACTGCAAACTCAATTTCTACTTGCCATCTAACCTCACATACTTACAAGTTTCAGGGATAAGGAATGGACATGCATGCATGCATGCGTGTGTGTGTGTGTGTTTGTACACTCCACCCATGTGCAAGGAGTGTCTTTATTCCACCAACCACAGTGGATTACAGGGCCTTTGTGATTGAGCCCTGGCATTTCTCTGATCTCATGCCCCACTGCTCTCCCATCTGTTCCTGTGAGCTGGTCTCACTAGTTATCTCCATACCAGTGACTGGCATGCTCCCACCTTGATAGTGGACTCCCCCAAAGAGTCAAACAGCTGATGAGCTGACTGTCGTGCAAGCACTCAGGGCACGTTCTTTATCAATTCGAGCAGATGGACAATGAGAGTCCCAGAGCCCTTGGTGGATTTTACAGGTTTTAATGCTCTCAGGGAACCAGGTGCATGAGCACACTGTAATACAACCATCCTGTTTGTGATGCTAATTGTAGTGCAAGCAGATTAAATTTTGGTAGGTTCTTTATTGGTTCTAGCAGGCAAAAAAAAAATGTCAGAGCCCATGATGGATTTCACAGGCTTTCATGCTCTCTCAGGGAACCTGGTATACAGGCAGGGAGGAAGACTGGGCCAATTTTATGGCAAGCAGGCAGGCTATGTGGCAGGGGCACAGGGGATGGGGAGCATTTGAGCCCCTCAAGCTCTCAGGAGTCTTCACATTTTCTCTGGCCTCTCTGACCTTCTCTTGGCTTTATTCCTTGCGCTCTCTCATCCTGTGCTCTCTCCTTTCTCCTCCTGTGTTGAAGCTGTGCCTTTTTCTCTTCCTTCTAGGCCCAAGTGTGTCCACCCACAAATGTGCACACCCACTGGGTGTACAATCGTGGGGAAGCCACGATATACCACTAGTGCTGGCCATAGAAGCTAATGGTAGAAGGGCATGAAAACCCCTGATAATTCATTTGCCACACACTCACCTCCTTCAAGTTTGCTCAAAAATCACCAAGTCAGGTTAGTCCTGTCTACTCTATTTCAATACATGCCCAGCACTTGGCACACTCTAGTTTTCCAGAGCACTAATAGTATCTGCATCACAGCCTTGTAAATGGCTCGTTTTTCTGTTTATTGTCCAGATTGTAGACTTTTAGAGAACTTGACTCTGTCTTTTTCCCCCTTCTGTTATATTCCAAGGATGTAAGTACTAGACAGACAACATTTGTGGGATGGGTACGTTCTTTTTGTTACTTGATTTGCTTAATCGATGCACTGGATATACAAAAACAATACACATGTTCAATGTGTTCATTTGGATGAATTTGGAAGATGCACACACCCAGGATACCTTCACCTCATTCATGTAATAAATATGTGTAACTTCTAAAAACATATTGTGACCTGTGTGTGGTTAAGAACAATAACAGGATATCCTCCCTCTTGGCAAGTTTTTAAGAGCACAATACACGTCTTTTAGCTGCAGGGACACTTGCTTGGGTGTTCTCTGAAACCCATTCACCTTTTAACTACATACCCTCTCTGAACAATGACCCTCCACTTTGCCCCACTCTGTCCTCTGGCACTACCAGCATATATTGTTTAGTTCTGTGAACTTGACTATTTTAATATTTTAAAAATAAATACAATTTGTATGTTTAAGATCATCCCATTAGCCTCTAAGAAGGGACGTTGACATGGTTTGACTAGGGGTCTTTCATGGGGACTGGCTTGTTGTCCTAGGCACTTGGAATATGTCAGAGCTTATACCAAGAAGCCCTTTTCATTTTATCAGTCTAGACTGGATCTCAGAAACAGAGTTAAGGAGAGTTTCATGCAATTTCATAGTCAGTGTAATTCAGGAGATGGCTAGGTTAGCAAGGTAGTGGGGGAGTGCCTGAATTCTTATTAAAACTTGGGGTATCACTATATTGCTTCTCGAAATTACCCCCTCTAGGTCTTCAGCCCTGAGGGCTCTTTTGTTCTTGTCTCATGGAGGGAGCTATGGAAGAGAATATTTAATCATTCAGTGCATTGTCAGTGTGGATGATGAGAAATATCCTGTATATTCTAGCCTGTGCTTCTGCTTCTTCTCTCTCCGACTCAATGAATTGAGGGGTGAGGATTTGGAAGGCCAGGTGTTTTTTTTTTTTTTTTAAATAAGGTTTTGTTATAAAAATAAATGAAATCTATATTTTATCATTTCAATTCAGTCCCTAAGCATGCACAGTAGTTACCGTTCATGAAATGTTCTTGCAATAATGCTATTTCACTGGGCTTTGTAATGAAGCTTTGATTTGCATCTCTATCCTGAGAACTTTCTGACAAAGCTAAGGTAATATTATGAAGGCAGAAGGAAATGAAATGAAATGATGGTATTGCATGTCCATTGTGAAAAATGTTAAGTTGCCAAGGCAATGTCATATCGATAATATTTTCATAAATTAAATTAAGATACATATGGCAAATAAATATTGCATTTCTCTTTATTACCACTTCAAAAAAGTATGGATAGCTATTAGTATTAAAACCAGAAATTAGACTTCTAGCATTTTGGCTGAAATGAGAGATGTGCTAATCATTGGTTCAACCTGATATACTCTTATTATTCCTGTCACGTTTATTTCAGGCTTTCAATCTCTCCCCCTTGGTGTACTCGAGCATCCTCTCCACTGTACTCCTCTGCTTCCTGAAGCAGAATTTCTGCTGAGAATTAGTGGGAGAGTCAGTGTAATTCTATTATGCTTCACTTACATCTGGCACAACCCTCCCTCTGTTTTAAGTTTTGTTCTTTTAAGAGTCAAATGTTTCCAGTGGTGAGAAAGGTTTCACTTTTTCTTCCTTCTTTCCTTTTCTTGTCCCAGGGGGTATTTACTTCCAGATTGTTAATGGTATTATTGGCTCAAATGACCAGTAGAAAAATATTACTATGTTTTAATTTTTCAGAGATGAGAATGAACACCTCCAATTTCTGACCTTCCTTGTGAAGTGGGAATGAATGATACTTACCTTACAGGTTTTCCTGAGGAATAAGAGTGACTTGTATGTAAGGAGCTTAGTGTAGTGTCTGGAGCCAGCAGTGGAGAATATTATTAATTTGACCCTAAAGATGGGAATTCATGTTCTATGCTTTTAAATCACTTGTTTAAAGAATTCCTAACCAGTGTTGAGGTACAGGAGAGTATAGAATATTGGCAACCAAAGGAAGAAAAATTCCCATAATTCCACCACCCGCAACTAAGCATGAATACAGCATTTTCCTATTTAAGTAGAAAATGGATCATAACACATGTTGCTTTCTTTTTTGTTATTAAGTAATTTATTTATACACATATATATTTCACATCATTCACATCATTACATGTTGTTTTCTTGGCAATAGACTGCCACTCCCAGTAAATATATTCCAAGGCTCCTTCATTATCAATTTATTTCTTTTGCAAAATTTTGGTGACCAGCTGACAGAGCATTTTGGTTTATGGAATATGAAATATTAAATATTTAGATGGTGCCAATTGTTATTTTAACTACAATACATATCCAAAATGCCTCCATTTCCTTCTGCATAGAAATAATCACTCAATATAAAAATAGGGTGTCATATAAATCTGCTTAACTTGCTTTTTTAAAGTAAATTCACTCAGCAAGTATTTGTACTCAATCTATGTCAGGTACTTAATCTATGCTTGTATCTGTTGCGCCCTTAATCTATTTCATGTTTTTAAATTATTTTTATTTCTTCTTTGTATTCCTATTTTGTCACAACTGGTTATAATGTAACTTGGTTGGTAAAGTAATATTCATATCTGGGACTTCCCTTGTATACTTGACCTACTTAAAAACTGTGTCATCTCTGGAAAATTATTTACCTTTTTTTTTTTTTTTTTTTGAGACTAGGTCTCGCTATTTTTGCCTGTGGAACCGCAGGCTCTCGTTGCCCGGGTACCACAGACTCAAGCAACCCCCAGCCTCAGCTTCCCAGGTAGCTGGGATTACAGGCACGCACCACCACGCCCAGCTATTTTTTGGAACTAGGTCTCGCTACTGGCCCCAGGTGGGACTCGAACAGCAATCACTAACCCCGGCTGCTTCATAGGCTGAAGCTTACAGGCACAAACCACCGTGCCTGGCCTATTTACCTTTTCTGATACAAAGTATTGTCATCTCTAAAATAGGGACTAACTTTTACATATAAATGGTGCATGTTTTATATTATTGCAGAAAGATATTCTAACTTCTCATGACATGCTAACTCTAGCAACTTAAGACTTTATTAACAATTTATTTGAGTAAGAATATTTTCGTCCTGTTCTATGCTGAAAGGGTTGTTGGTTTTTATGTCTGTTTTATTTCTGAGTTTATTTAGTCTAGAGATGTATAAAACTCTTTTCCATTTGTTGTTCAACATTGGAAAATATAATCATCAAGCAATCAAGTGGAAGGCAAAAGGGAAAAATGGACTTTTCAAAAATACATTTCTAAAAATATTGAAAGTATTGTCAAAGGTTGGTGGAATTGATGGCAGAGAAAGCCACTTTTCTTCAATGTAACATGAAGAGGAAAAATGTGTTCTAAAAGTATGGAGAGGGGATACACTACTTTATCAAATAGTTGCATTGAAGGAAGCCTAGAAACTTTCTCATTAGAAGAGTTGATTTTCATGTGAGTGATCAACTCCTTTCAATAAAAACAGAGTAACAAACAGAAAACAAACAAACAAACAAAAAAGCTTGGTGTCTACAAAATTGTTCTTCATTCCTGTAGTAACTTTTGCACTATTTAACTCATAGTTTCTTAAATGATCTACAACTAGTCAAAAGCTATATTTTACTTAACAGTGTGCTATATCAATAAGTGTGAAGCATTATCTTACCCTTAAAAAAATATCTAGGACCAGCAGTAGCAGGAAAATGTACCACATTGTTTTCTATTTTTTGTATTTGTATTTTTGTTAAAAATTTTTTCATGTGCTAAAAAAACATGCTGTGTTTATTGGCGCATACACATTCAAGATCATTATCTTTACAAAACATTTTTTGGAGACAAAGATGGGGAGGTAGACTGTTATTTTCTAATACCTTAGTTGGTTTAAGGAAATTACCCTATTTATCATATTCAGTATTTTTGACTTGCTATTTACCTTCATGCTGGCAAATATTGTAATTTCTTCTTTCCTTATGTTTATCATTTTGTGATATTCCTTTTTATCTTATTTTTAAAAATCCATCAATAAAAATGTATAAATCATTACTAATGTAGTACTAATTAAAGAGTAGTCATCAACACAATTCCTACTGTATAGATAGCTATTTATAATTCTTTCTATTTATAATTACTCTAGCATTGACCTATTTCTATTTTTTTTAATTTTTATTTTTGCATATTTTACAATATATGATTGTATAACTTCTAATCCCCATGGGAATACCCCCCCCCCCACATCTCCCCTGGTTTCTTTG